>BMAW01097159.1:0-32558 GCA_019974015.1 Nephila pilipes
GATCGACTTAAAATTTTGACACGTTTCAAGCAAAGGTTCGTACTCTAGAAAGACCTGGTTACTGGTTTACTACGAGTGCCATCTCTGGGTTAGATTCGGGAGTTATTGATTGATGTGTTATTGATCCAGACAATTTAATAACGTATAAGCTAATAATAGAATTTATTTATAAGTTTCCTACATCGGTAAATTTTCTCACCTAGGACATTTGTTCGTCATATCTTTTTCTAAACATTTGTACATCTGGAATTTCAAAAGGATCTACAGTAAAATCAAAGAATTTGTGGCAAACAATCTAGTGTGATAGAAATATTAAGAAAAAGTTCGTTTGGCCAACTTGTATTTGTATTTTTACGAGTTAGACCATATTAATGATACATCATATTCCTAATATAAGTATTTGAAAATTTCGGGTTGGTTGGTTTTATTAACGTCATACTAGAAGCAGCACAAGGGCTACTGACGATGGACCTCGTAATTTTGAACCTCGGTCAAGTGACGAGGACGACACCTGAGCTGAAACACCATGCCAACGGGACGACTTTGAGCCTCAACGGATTTAACGTGCATCAGCCCCAGCTACATGGAGGCTACTTAGTTGTCTCAAGGTTCGAGCCCACGGTTCAACGAAAACCGCTGCTTGCGGAACCGCTACCATGATCACTAGGCTACCGCGGCCAATGATAATTTTTGGTACAGGTAGTGAATATGAGCCTAGTATAACATTTTAACCTGAATATCTAAAAAAAATTCGCAAGTAAATTCTAATTCAATTAAAGCTAAGTATTTATACTTAGAACTACAGATTGTTGATCACAGGGGAAAAACTCACTAAGTTCATCAGAAACTTTTCATGCGGAATAACTAGAACTACTGCGTTGATTTCAGCTGCACCTCGAAGTCACCAAGTGGCATGATGTTGAATTTAGGAAAGTAAAATACGAGCTTGAATGTCATCAATAACCTTCTAAATTACAGACATGTCACCTCTAATCCTCGCGTTATTCTATTTTCAAATTAGAATTCAAACTAAATAACAATATGCTTACATATTTTTGTTTATATATTCGCTTCAATATTTCGCTGATGATTATTTCTTACATCCAATACTTACAATTTTACTGGATACATTTTTCTTAATTGAAATGATTCCTTCAGGTAAGTTTAATTCTCTCTGCAATTTTCCTCTCATTTAAATGAATTTCATTTTCAAAGGTAGCTTTGGCTTAAATATCAATTTGGAGAATCGTTTCAGATTAAAGCTTTTTAGTTTCGAAAGTGGAGACATTTTAATGTTAAATGTTCCGAATTCCCAAAAGTAAACTTACTTTTATTCTCTATCACAAAATTGCCCTTAAATTTAAGAAAGGTTAAGAAAAGAAATGCTTTTTCGGGGTTTTATGCTATATGCTTTAATAACCATGTTGGTAGATTTGTTGCTTTTAAGAAAAGAACAGAGCATTGAAGGCTAATTTAAATCAATGCCAAAGATCTCCATAAAATTTATTGCTCACATACGGAGGAGTAAAATTAGAGTAAATATTCAAAGGAATTGATAACAAGTAATATAAAAAAATGTTTTTTTTAAGTCAATTCCTACTAAGGTCAACAAAGAAAAATTTTATTTTAGTTACTTATTATTAAATAATTACAATTATTATAAATATGTATATACATATGACAGAATCACAATATCAATCGGAAAAACAAATTCATCCGGTAAATTAAATGGCTGGAATGAAGTTTAGCCCAACCACCCTTGGTGACAGGAATCATTTGGCGGTATATTGCCAAATGGGGCTACCCTGGTCCACTTTGCGTACTTAACGTTCAGCCAAAAAAGAATTGCTAAGTTTGGCAATTTTTGAAATCACACCAAGTGGTTGAGCTAAACTGCATTTTTATCAATTAAATTTAATTAATATTTGAAAATACTGTATTAACATCAAGTGTCATCCACTACAAATTTTAAAAAATGTATTTGAACTTGAGTGAATAAATAAAAAGTTTTTTTTTTATTAACGACTGAATATTTGAACAAGATATATAGTTATAGGTAAAATGTGAACTAAAAGTAAGAATTTAAAAAATAGAAATTGACTGCACTAATTTCATTTTAACTTGTGCTAACATTTTTAGAGGATTTATTTGGGTTATAAGCGGTCTTCACCCTTGATAGCAAGACGATGAAAGTTTTGAATCTATATGCTAAATCGCCATCACCTTCTCAATCACCGGTTCACCAGAAAGAATATTAATCAGCCTAAGTAAGCGTATTTCCGATCCCCAGGACCCACAGATGCAATTACTAACAAGAAAAGAAAGTACCGCCTTCAGATTCCTATAATAAGCTTTTATGTTCCCAAGCAAAACATTTTAAATTACAAAAACATTGTCAATATTAACAAAATCATTAAAACAAACGATTCTGCCATGAAAATGAATTATTAAAGTCAATATTCAAATAAGAGTAAAAGATAAATTACTAAAGAAGGCAATAAAATTCTGAAACGCCTATTTCGACCTTTCTTCTCCACACTCAGCCTTCCTTCACTGAACAAGCAACACCAACCATTTGAGGAGACCTAACCTGTTCTACAGACGTGATCTGCAGGTGTTCATAAATGGCGGACACACTAGTCCCACATACCGTTTCGTACCGGATAACAGAACGCACTTCCATTTCTGACCACGACTTTGTGGGCACACGTCTGTCTGCCATCGCCGTTTGTACTGGAATAACCTCAGGCATGCTGGTGTGCAGGTACTCCTTTTTTTTTTCGTCACTCTGCGCATGCGTCATTCCTCCTCCATTGACGCTACTCTACCGTTGAATCGAATCAGCAACGAGTGTGGATTCTTATGGTGGTTTCTTAATTGACCTGGTGAACCATCTGCTCTTTCAAAAAGTGAAGAAACTTACTTTCGGAACATCGCTCGCAAATTTATACAGCAACGAACACTTTTCATTCTATTTATTACTCAAAATTGGACTTTTATACTTACTTACTTAATAAAATAGAAATGGTTCACCTTGTGTTGAGAAAATATGAGATACGCCTGTAAAATAACGCATCTGACTCAAAAAAGATATTTATATACAGTTTATGGTAAATCTATTGTTTGTCTTCTTTAATATATTTCCATTGTGACTCACACCTCAGCCATTCTTATATTTCTCTGGTCGGAAGAGTGTGCAGTTAATTTTTTCATAGCTGCAATACAAGCGTCCAAAAAATCTGTTGGCGTTTTCATCTTAATAGCCATCGAATATTCTCTGAGCTTTATAGAAAATTCCTTAAAGTAATATTGGTTGTTAGAGAAAGAGTAAAAAACAAACTCCCATAACTAGCAAAATATACTCATGGACAAAAATAAATTAGCTCACCAAGAAGGAGTCGTCAAAATGAAACGAAATTTTACATACGTAATGATTACCTTGGTATAAATAAATGAGTAGAAAATCAACGGAAAAGTATCATTTATTTCAGAGAAAAAGGTAAAAGAACGGAGGATTTAATACCCTGTTGAACCCCCTGTAGAGCGAATGCACGATGCGATACGATCGAGCATTGAGGCATACAAGTTCTGCATCATGTCTTGAGACATTTTGTTCCATATTTCCTGTAATCTTGCCTCTAATTCGTTCAAACTCGTGGGATGTCCAACTCGCCGTCGCAAATGATCCCAGATATGCTCGATTGGAGACACATCTGGGGATCGGGCAGGCCAAGGAAGGGTAGTAACAGTGCGGAGACAGTCTTGTGACACCCTTGCCGTGTGAGACCGAGCATTCTCTTGTTGAAAAATGGCTCCTGGGAGCCGTTGCATGAGTGGCAACACATGTGGTTGAAAATTATCATGGACATATCGCTGGGCTGTCATGGTGCCACGGATCAATACTAGGGGTGACCGTGTATTGAAGGCAATGGTACCCCATACCATCACACCAGCAGTGGAAGCGGTGTGTCGCTGTAAAGCAAAGGCAGGATTGAGGCGTTCACCGAGGGGTCTCCACTCACGAACACGATTGTCATCACTGCTGAGATTGAATCTTGAGGCTCAGATTCGTCGCTAAAGACGACCTGGTTCCATTCCGCTGCAGTCCAGTTTCCTCGTGCGCGGCACCACTCCAAACGGAGGCGTCGATGGGTGGGCGTCAAGGGCAGCACACGTAATGGTCTCAGCGATCCCAAATGTCCTTCAGCCAGAAGCCTTCGTATGTTTCGCGAAGGCACAGGGAGCCCTAGTGAAGGTGCTACCTTTGCCTGGATGGCGGCCGATGAAGCAGTTGGCTGTACGTGTGCATTTCTTACGATGTAGCGATCTTCTCGACGACTGGTCTGTCGAGGGCGTCCTGAGCCTGGTCTTCGTGTAAATGACATCTCTCTCTCTCTCTCTCTCTCTCTCTCTCGGATCCACTGGTCCCAACACTTCCTCACAACACAATCAGAGTGGCCTAATTGACGAGCTACTCGCCTAGCTTTCCACATGCCAATGATTCTCCCCCTCTTAAAGTGCGACCGCTGCTCATATTGTCTTCGGAAACGGCGTAATGGCATGTCTACCTCAGCTTTTCCTTTGTAAACGATTCAGCACACTCAAACAAGGTTTGGTTACCTGTTTTATACTCCACGGAGAACGATGTTAAACCCCCTCTACCGGCTATATGTAATGCGCAGTCACGCTGCATTTCTAATCATTTGCATATCTCCTCGACATGTACCTTCATGCTAAATTTCGTTAAGATCCCGCAATTATTTCTTGGTGCGCTAATTTTTTTTGTCCATGAGTGTATTTTCATTCTATATTAAAACAATGCTCCTTTGAATATAGAATTCTACTTTTTGATTAGCAAATGCATGGCAATAAGGAAATACCTTCTATATTGCCCTGATATAAAACTCTGAAACTTTCTACTTTTCCCAAAAATAAAATCTGTGCAGAAATGAACACATTTCGAATAATTGGAGACTTTTAAGAAGAAAACGTCACTATTAATAAAACAGTTATCAAAAACTGAACTGCAACGCACTTTTGACTTTTATCACCATTTAATTTACCTAATCATGTTTTATTTCAGTTGGAAGAAAATTATAAGTGTATTCAATTCAAATTACTACAAAAACCTTGAGGTTTAAGGAGAGAAAATCGCGAATAGCACAACGTCACAATTTGTCGTCTCATTATTTTATTATCATATTTGAGTACTTAGATTTTAATTTAACAATTACTTAGCGATAAACAATAATTTCAGAAGCGAATAATAAGATACGTTACAAATTGCATACAAATATCCCTTTTTTAAAGTGAGATAGATGATAACATCGACAGACTTTACTTTATAGACAGACCTCGTAAGCCCTATGAGGAATCAGAGCCAGAAATATCAAACAACCAACCGAACGAACTATTTAAACGATCCCTTCTTCTTTACTAGACACCAGCTAAAGATATAACCCACCCTTATTAAGTTCCATTAGACACCGTTTCCGAAAATGCTGTCCTAATGGAGGCTCTACACATAATCAGACCTTACTGCATCCCCTTTCCAACATCTTCCCCCCTCGCTTCCTCCAGCGACCGACTTCGTTTTTTTAAGACCTTAAGAATACCTCCTAAAAACAATTCGAAGCATTCTTTGTTAAAAGATACGGGATGGGATTATTGTGCTTTCGTGGTGAGAGGGGCTTTGGGAAAAATAAGCATTCAAGTTAGAAAAAATCATTGAACTTATAATCATTATTCATTTCCAGAATCTGTTGTAGCGTATTGTTAGGGTTGGGTGGTTTCAGTTTCAGCTGTTTTTTGTTCCATTGTTTGGGTGTTAATTTGTTGTTTTTTAGGAAGTCAAAAGGGGTGGGTAGGAAGGTATACGGAGAAAAAGGGTCGATCGTGTTGAAGAGTGGAAATCGCTTGTAATTATTTTAATAAGAAAAATAAGAAATGTTTTAGTAAACTGCTGTTTTTGTTTCTTATCTTTAGAAGAGTCGAAGTGAAGTCAAATAATATAAAAGGTCTTTTTTTAAGTTCTATTGTTTGATTCTACAAGATAAAGATAATGTACGATTCAGAACAACAACAAAAAAAGAGTTATTAATAGCAAACCGTGCGAAATATCTCTATTTCATCTTTGATATTGTGTATTTATTATAAACAAAAAGTTTCTTTGCGAGTGAACACTCAGAATTTTTTGTTTCTTTTTATACTCGCAATATTCGTATTTTAAGCAATAGTTATAATAAGTTTTAGAGATCAGGCTATCTATTAATTGGGTTTTGTAAGAATAATACATTATTGTATACAAATGTATCGATGCTTTTTATCAGTTACTGTTTTCCAAATCATCAAGAGTTAACAAAAATAGCTGTAACTTTTCTGTGTTTGAAATTTTATACAATTCTTATAAAACTACCAATTATAAGAAACATTATTATTTATTTATTCAAGTGATATACATTTGCACGAGAGATGCGTTGTAAAATCAATCTCAAATAACTAATATTCAGCTAGTGTAGCTCGCTTATTATTTGCATCAAAATGAAATTACAAATCATTATTATGTTACTGTTACTACACCAGAAAAACATCTTTCATTTCTCGCAACAACAAAAATTAACTTCGTAAAGATTTCAAAAGGCTCACGGTTTACTGAAGAAAGCAAAGGCCCAACAATATAACTCACAAAATATCACATCACATAAAAAACTAAAAATATCCATCATAAATTCATTACTATTAACACATAGAAAATTATATCGCTCAAAAAACCAAAATAATATTATACAACACAAATAAAAAAAACTATTATAATTAATTAAACAAGTAAAAACTGGAACCAAAAACAAAAAAAACTATTATAAAATCAGAAAATTTGTAAGAAAAACCCTGTAAAAGAAAAGCAGATAATTAGAATAATAGAAATCCCTTAATTAATTCTGCTCCATACTTAGGAATGGAATGATGTGTGTTTATAACGTTATTACTGATCAAATCATCACACTTCAGAGGATTACATAATAAAAAAATATGGTAGCAAACCGAAAATCAGCAAATTCAGAAGCCAAACCAAAGAAAAAAGAAGGTAAACATAACAAGAATTGTAAACAATTTCAGTTTGTCTGCAAACAACCAAATTGCAAGTAAATAAACACCTAAAATATTGTACAAACATTTTATAGTCTAAACAAAGAATTTTAATTAAATAAACAAAATTATATATATATATATATATATATATATATATAACATGGATTAATAAGTTCCGAGAGTGTGCGGTCGTTTTTTTTTTGCGATTTTTTTTGTGTGTATGTAGGTATGTATGTATATATATATTTATATGTATGATTATGTATATTCATATAGATATATATATGCATATGTATATTCACATATATATATATATATATATATATATATATATATAAAATTATTCAAAAGGACTCATCCGATTTCAAAATTTCATTTATGAACGGCACAGAATATGAAGTAGGTGAATACAAAGACAGTTAGTTGGTTTTATAAATGTCATACCAGGAGTAACACGAGAGCTATTGACCACGAACCCTCATACTTTTCAACAAGGTCAAGTGAAGAGGACGAGACCCTGAGCTGGCAACCCCTCTCCTTACTTCCACTCCACCCCAACGGGAGGATTTTGAACCTGAATAATTTTAAGGTGCATCAGCCCCGGCTACACGGCAGGTCTATAGCGGTATCAAGGCTTGAAACTACATCTCGATTAAACCCACGGGATGCGAGGCCGTAATCATGACCACCAGGCTTCAACAGCCATGAGAATACAAAGAAAGTCTGTTTATTAGGGAAAATAAATGGTCATTATGTGTTCTGCATGAAGCTATTTCACAAAACTGTTTGAAACCGGAACCGCCTAGCAATTGGATCGGTCGCAGTGACTTGATGTTATACAGCTGATCCACTAAGTCACCTGATATGCAATTTCCATGTCTAATCATCTGATAGCACATGCAAATTCCTCCTTTGATAACTAGCTTGTAAAAGATAAAGTGAAGCAGCACCAATAGCTACAATTTCATTTGAACTTAAACAATGGATTACTGCTATTGTACATTCATTACCACAGACATTAACAAACGTTTTAAGCAGAAATATACAAATCGAATTCATACTATACATGTAATTAAAAGAAGTTATATCGAACATTTGTAAAAATATATTCTATATTTTACCTTTGTATTCATGTATTGCGTAGCATGCTGTTTATTTTAGAATCGGATGAATCAATTTGAATAAGTGCGTGCGTGCGTGTGTGTGTGTGTGTGTGTGTGTGTGTGTGTTCCAAATTATAATCCTGATCCTAATATTAAAAGTCCACGAAATACCTTTCTTAAAATCTAGGTGTTGTTCTTCCACCGAACCACTGTCATGATACGCTGCAACCTCTCCGTCTAGGAACCTAAGTTAATAAATATAAGTTAAATATATATAATTATATGTGCATAAAAGTTATATATATATATACTCATGGACAAAAAAATTAGCTCACCAAGAAATAATTAAGGGATCGTAACGAAACTTGGCATGAAGGTACATGTCGGAGAGATACGCAAATGATTAGAAATGCAGCGTGATTGCGCATTACGTATAGCCGGTAGAGGGCGTTTAACGTCGTTCTCCGTGGAGTATAGAACAGGTAACCAAAGCTTGTTTGAGTGTGCAGAACCGTTTACAAAGGAAGAGCTGAGGTAGACATGCCATTACGCCATTTTCGAAGACAATAAAACCAGCTGTCGCAGTTTGAAATGGGGAGAAAAATCGGCATGATGGAAGTTGGGTGATCAGCTAGGCGAGTAGCTCGTCAATTAGACCGCTCTGATCGTATTGTGAGGAGGTGTTGGGACCAGTGGATCCGAGAGATGTCATTTACACGAAGATCAGGCTCAGGATGCCCTCGACAGACCAGTCGTCGAGAAGACCGCCACTTCGTAAGAAATGCCAACAGCCAACGTACAACCAACTGCTTCATCGGCCACCATCCAGACACAGGCAGCACCTTCACTAGGGGCCCTTGTGTCTTCTCGAACCATACGAAGGCGACTGGCTGATGGACGTTTGGGATCGCGGCACCCATTACGTGTGCTGCCCTTGACGCCCACCCATCGACGCCTCCGTTTGGAGTGGTGCCGCGCACGAGGAAACTGGACTGCAGCGGAATGGTACCAGGTCGTCTTTAGCGACGAATCTAGATTCAATCTCAGCAGTGATGACAATCGTGTTCGTGAGTGGAGACCCCGTGGTGAACGTCTCAATCCTGCCTTTACTTTACAGCGACACACCGCTCCCACAGCTGGTGTGATGGTATGAGGTGCCATTGCCTACAATACACGATCACCCTTAGTATTGATACGTGACACCATTACAGCCCAGCGGTATGTCCATAACATCCTGCAACCACATGTGTTGCCACTCATGCAACGGCTCCCAGGAGCCATTTTTCAACAAGACCATGCTCGGCCTCACACGGCAAGGGTTTCCGCAATGCTATTACCCTTCCTTGGCCCTCGATGCCTAGATTTGTCTCCAATCGAGCATATCTGGGATCATTTGAGTCGGAGATTTGGGCATCCCACGAGTTTGAACGAATTAGAGGCAGGATTACAGGAAATATGAAACGAAATGTCTCAAGACATGATGCAGAACTTGTATGCCTCAATGCCCGATCATATCTCATCGTGCATTGGCGGTACAGAGGGTTCAACAGGGTATTAAATCCTCCGTTCTTTTGCCTTTTTCTCCGAAATAAATGATCCTTTTTCTTTGATTATCTAATCATTTACTTATATCAAAGTAGTCATTACGTATGTAAAATTTTGTTTCATTTTGACGACTCCTTCTCGGTGCGCTATTTTCTTTGTCCATGATAATATATATCTATATCTATCTATCTATCTCTCTCTCTCTCTCTCTCTATATATATATATATATATATAACTTTTGATACCAAATTTCGCCTTCTTTATGTTTCGTTTTTGACAACTGCGTGTATTGAAGCGATAGTAAGAGTAAATATCAAATTTATTTACAATCTTAACAGAAAATTAAAGTAATTGCTGTTCTATATAGATGTTGCTTTCTGTTAAAAAGGTGTTCAGTGTTTATATGTTGCTTAACTATGTTAAATGTCTACGCTAACAGGAGTAAAGAGTAAAAACAAAAATAGTTATTCAATTTCCTATTAAGAAAGCAATTAACTATGTTGCTATGGTAACCGCGGCGAAACACTTTTATTTATATTTGTGTAAAAAGCATTTCATATTGATTGAAGAAACTAAATAAAGAAGAATTCTTATTTCAATTACTTTATTATGTTACTTTCGTTTCAATTTCTATTTTTTTGTATCAATTTCTTAAAAAAAGGGATTTTATTTACTTATTTTTACCGAAACTTAACAACGTAACTTTAAATTATTTAAAAGTAAAAGAAATAATGTTTCAGTCTCTAAGCTTATATCACTCTCCTATATAAATTTAGTTTTTTTTTTTTTTTTTTTTTTTCTTTATAATTCATAAGCTTTAGAGACTAAAAATACTTTTCCTTGCCTGAAATTTTGTATTGCATTAATATATGTCTTTAAAACACCAAAATAAAGGAAAGATAGATACGCATTGTGTGTTTGTGATCTGAGTAAAGTTCAGCAGAAGCAATGATAGTACATCCTGGTAGTTGGCGGATGTAAACGAACGAATGGCAAGAGAAATTTCCCTCGTTATATAATGTTTGGTATTTTACATTAAAAGTTTAAAATGCATTATTAATTCAATTTTACAACACCTTTATTTCTGATTATTTTCAACATCTATAATAAATTATGTACAACAAATCATGCATAATAAATCAAACATAATATACTCACACATAATAAATCAAACATAATATACTCACACATAATAAATCATACATAGAAGCCATACATAATATTCATGCCCTATAAATCATTCATAAATCACACATAAATTATTACAGAGCCAAAGGACTCATTAGGTTTTTAATATTCAAGGAGTGGCTATTAAATAATGAGATTGACTCTACTATGGAAGAAGTACGCATGCATCGAACGTCAGCGACCGATAGCTATTCTCTTTCGGAAGCAGTGCTTCTTGTTTCTGTAAGTCAATTCGTATACCCGTAACTTTCACTGACATTTGAGTTTTTTATTTTATTTATTTATTTATATTTGTTTCACCTCAAAAATGAGAAGTGAGCAACGAATTGTTATGATATTTCACATGAAACTTGGAAACACCGCTACTGAAATTTATAATTTACTGAAAGAAATGTATAGCAATGAATGTTTATCGCATTAAGCGTTTTCAAGATGGCCGAGAAGGCAATAAAGATATTTCAAAGCCTAGGTTGCCTTCCCACGTCAAAAATGGATGATAATGCGGAGAAAATCAGTAATCTGGTCCGATCTGACCGTCGGTTATGTATTCATGCGATTGCTGGGATTGTCGGAATTGACAAAGAACTCGTATGGAAAATTTTTGCACCAAGACAATGTGCTGGTTCATTCAACATTGTCTTTCAAGAGATTTCTATACAGGTACTGCATCCCAGTATTAGACGGTTCGCATTATTCTCTGGATATTGCGCCATGCGACTTCTATCTGTTTCCTAAGGTAAAATCTCCACTAAAGGAACAAGATTTGAGTCGTTGAAGCTGGTAAAGAGAAAGCTGCACGCGTCCTGATGGAGCTAACAGACGAAGACTTCCTGCACTGTTTTGTACAATGGAAGATTTGTATGGGACGTTGAAGGGATAGAGGAGGGGTTATATTGAAGGTGATAATAAGTAAATATGTATGACACCAAAATAAAATGTTTAAAAGCGTCAGTCTCGTTATTTATTAGCCACACCTTATAAATCCATAGAGGTTCCGTTCAAATGCAGAAAGTATAGCTTCATTCTAGTGCGCTCATCTCTCGCTTTCCCTACATCCTAATATGTCTCCAGATCTAAGGAGAGTTCGCACTTTCATTTTCCATCTGGGGTTTAGATCAACACAATATTGAAAATACCGTCGCTCTGTTCATTCTTAAAAAATATTCCGTCGACTTCCAGCCTTTAAATTTGATTTCATTTCCTATTTTGTTAGATATTGTACTTTAAATCATAATTCTTCGTTTGAAATGTAATACAAGCATTTATTTTGAAACAATTCTGTTTATTATACTGCGTTTTGAAAGCTATCCATGTTTCAGAATTTTTGGTAATGTTGAAAGAATTGAAAAAAATTAAGGACTTGTGCAAATTTTATTTTTACTTCAATATTATTTGCTCTCCATAGTTTAAGACTTTTATAACAGTTTTGAGATTTGGATATTCTAAGATCTCTCTCTCTCTCTCTTCACCAATCTTCGTATTTTTGTTTAATGTCACTCCCAGGTGTTTCTTTTACTGAGAATTTTTGAAGTCTATTTTTAATGATTTAGCTTTAAGAAGTTTATTAATACTGAAAAAAACTATTTGTATTTTAACCCTTAAGGCTCCCGTCTACACGCCATTTTGATTTCACAAGCTTAATGTTAATCCTATGGAATTTCGACTTGAATTCTCCCATCTTAATTATTTGATCTATTTGAATACAATCAAGTGCATCTGAAAGAGTAAAAAATAATGAAGGCTTCTATGGAATTACTTTTTTCCTCCGATTCTTAAAAATCTGAGTTGCAATCCTTTATTACTGAATTCATTTTTACAATCTTTCATTGTATGAAGCCTACTTAGGGACGATAGATATTACAACCTCAGAAGTCTCGGAAGCTTAGTAATCATGGTCTTCGAACTCCCAACTAGAGTTCTTTTTGTCGAGCCGTCGGTTCGAGCCCTTATGCCGCAAAATATCCGACAAGGAGCAAGGCAGTTGCAAGTTAAATCTGACCAAGCTTCCGAATCCTGCTGTTGGCAAAGTATGAAGTTCAGAGAGGGAGGTACCAGTCAGGTATCGTCCTCCTCACTTGACCGTGGTTCAAAATTACGAGATACGTCGTCAATAGCCCTAATGTTGCCTCTTATTGCGATGATAATAAATAACCATAATCACATAGCATGGAATTTTTCCACCTAAAAGTACCAAAGAATTTCCAGAATATATTCATCAGTATATTGATATCTGCTTGAATATTCCAACAATTTGAACTATACTCGATAATCTTTTTTTATTCTCACAATGTGAAATGTGTAAGGTTTCAACGAGACACTTTCCTTTTCAAACGTATTACATTTATCCTGACCCTGTTGTTGCCTTTTCATTTAAACACCTCCTCTCAATTGAATAACCAAACATTTTGATTGATTGATTTTTCTTTATTAACGACGCCCTAGAAGCAAATCGAGGACTATAGGCAGAATGCTCAAGGGGACGGAGCTCACTCAAAGGGTCTAGAGCTACAAACCGCCGCCCCCGGGAGACAATCATCCCTTCACTCAGCATTTATTGACCAAATAACATAAGCTATTACATATTCGAAATCAAAAGTATTTAAAGCTTACAGTGTATTTACAGAGCAGAAAATGTACATTACAGGATTAATAAAATTAACAGCAGGAATTTTCTTGCAGAAATAAGACGTAATATAGGCTAAATGGCCCGATACAAAAAGCTTCCACAAACTCATGAACAAAAAAGGAAGTGTTAGACGAAAATATGTATATATATATACAAGGGAACGATGATGCAACGGACCTCATAATTTTACCATTGGTCAAGTGACGAGGACGACACCTGAACTAGCACTGCTCTCTCCTAACTTTTAAACCACACCGACGAGAGGACTTTGAGCCTAAACAGATTTAACGTGCATCATCCCCAGCTGCACGGTGGGTATTAGCAGTATCAAGGTTCGAGACCACGACTCGACAAAAACCGTCAGCCGCGAGTCCACAACTAGGACCCTTAGGCTATTGCGGCCACATCAACCGCTTTACTCATTTGAAATGATTTAAAGGTGTCTTTATATGTCTTTGTAAAGAATATAAGCGGTGATCAATTCTTTCCCGCAAAAATAAGGTGACCAGCTTTTAACATTCGAAAAGCGGGACACCATTGACAGGGGGGGAGGGTCTTGATTAAAAATTTGGTACTTAAAAAATACCTACTTTTGGTACCTAAATAATAATGTAAAACTTATATCCAGGAAAATAGCTACATGGAAGCCGAAAACTGTTCATTCCCTTCCCGTTCTCCCACCGTTCCCGAGCTTGTCGTGCATTCTTTCTAAAAATCGGGACTTTCTTAAAACCCGCGGGACGCGGAATAAACTGTTAAAAATCGGGACATCTGGTCACCTTAGGCAAAAGGCCATTTGACGAAATGTTGCTACAATTATTGACGCTTTATTGTGATGGCACGTAAATTTACGTAAGTATTTATTTTACATTATATAAAAATGAATCATTTATGTTTACATATAAAAGGCAACAGACATTTAGTGGAGCCTAACGATTTATTAACATTTATCTATGCCTCCGCAGCGGACCCTTTTCCCCTCCAAAAGTTTAAAAATTCATTTATCTTTAAGTTTACTACTCTCGTATTCAATAAAAGCATAGCATAGATCCTAGTACTCTCTTTACACAAAACAGATCTTCAACTTTAGTAGAACTTCAATGACATTCCAAACTTCGAGTTACGTGCGTCAAATCTCAGTTATATTGAGAGAGAGAGAGAGTTTCTTTCCTCTAGTACTTGTGACATCCCGACAACAACCACTAATTAGGTCCTAGGGGAGCCCAGAGTCCCTAAAGTCCTCTTCAACCCTCTTGATGAGAAGAATTAGTCAGGGACGAAATACTTCCTCTCTTGCAAAAAAAAAAAAAAAAAGTAAACGACGTCTTAGGAAAAGCTAAGCTAATAGGGGAAGACGGAATACATTTGAAGCAAAAAAGGGTGGAATAAAAGAACAGTGATACGGTCTGGGGGAGTAAAAATGGAACTTTTGTAAGAGGATAAGGGACGATTGTTAGTGTCTATTATAAAGATAGATTTGATTTTTTCCCCTTATGTCTTTCGTCCGATTCGTTATCTCGAGATATTTTCCAACAATTTTACATAATTAAGACCAATTAAATCGTCAAACTGACCATTAAAATTTTTTGAATCCTTTTAAATTTAATCATTCTAAGACATTTAGAAAATGCATGCAAGGTCTCAAATACATTTACAAATATATTTTGAAAAGGTTACATTCTCAAACAGATTGCTCTATCAAAAATGGACCGTGTAAATTATACCAGAATTTGCTGTAAGCTATACTTACTGTCTATGAAATGCATACCTGGTAAATTATAATTTTCCTTAAAATATATTATATAGTTTGAAATAAATTTCATAAATAAAAGTGGCTCTTAATTAATCTATTGTTGTATGTATTGATGTAATATCTAAATAAAGCATTCCAGTCTCAAATGAAATTTTAATTGTGATGTTACCATTTTTTTGTATCGTAACCCTAAGCTTTCGAAAACTGGTTTCGTTTTCAGCAAACATAGGATAGAAAATGACCATATGGTTTTAATGTTATCTTAAACTGGACTTGAAACATCAGTTTATTTTTCAGTGATTGCTGTTGTAAACATAAAACACATGAATTTCTCGTTTCCTAAGCAACATTACTACTTTGCAACATGTGACATTGTACCACTTAAAAATTATGGAAGCCATATCCAATTCTTAAACATGTTTAAATCACCTTATGTGATTATTAGCCACATAAGGGGCTATTGTTATAGGTAGAGTGTTTGGGCGTTCCAGATCACTTTTCAATTCTTTTAACTACTTTAAGCTTAAAATATTTTCAGTTTAACAATTTATCGTTTGTTTTAATTTTAATTACATGTAGCTTAAAATACATTCAGTTTAATAATTTATCGTTTGTTTTAATTTTAGTTACCTTCAGCTTAAAATATATTCAGCTGAACAATATTTATCGTTTGCTTTAATTTTAATTACTTGTATCTTATATAATATTCTATTTAACAATTTATATATATATATTTCGCTTCAATTTTAATTATATTTTGCTGAAATATATTCACTTAAGGGGACTCAGTACCTTTGCACCTTCAAAAGTTCGATTTTTCAAATTTGATTTTAAAAAATAGTACTGAATGTTAGGAGCATTTTAAAATAAACCGCGTCAAAATCCGACAATTATTACGTCCTGTGCAACAAACAATGTAAATGTCTGAAGTGGCTTGTTCTATGTCATGTAATGTAAACAAACCTCTTTTTCTCAGTTTGCTATTTTCACACTTTCCCACAGGATTAAAAAAAAAAAATTTCATGCAGAGCTTTAAAATTTTACACGAGTGTTGTACTTGTAAATCTTTATTCTGTGAACCTCAATTTTGTTAATAGGATGATTAGATTTTATTTTATAACATGATACATGAAAAAAAAAAGTTACTAACTACAAACTTGATAGCTTTTTTGATTTTTCAATTTTTTTTAATGTAAGGTAAATTTAAAATTTGAGGTTTACAGAATAAGGTCATTATTTAGCTTTAATTTAGTATAAGAATTTTGGTTCTACTGTACATCTTTCAAAAGTTATCTTGTGGGTAACGTAAGGTAAGCTAATTTATTTTTCAAATTTTTGTACGCATATTTCATGTTGTATAAGAAAATATATTAATTTAATAGCAAAACTTGACTCAATATTTTAAACTATGCACTTTATTACACAAACTGGCAAAGTTTCATACTGAAATGAGCAAAAATTGATGTTTTATGAAGAATTGAAAAAAGTTTGTCAAAATGTTCTACTTTTGATTTCGTAAGGTACTAAGTCCCCTTAAATAATATATATTTTTGGCTTGCTTTAATTGTAATTACATGTAACTTATATATATTATTGTCCATTTCAATATTTCATCGTTTACTTTTATTCTAATATTTAATCGAGTAATTAAAAAAAATAGCACCTTGAGTGGCTAAATCTGTTCTTTGCAAAAACTTTGCATAAAACCTTTTTAAATTTATTATCGTTATTTTTAATTCGTCATCAAAAAAGGCTTCAAAATTTTCATGCATACAAATTTATTAAAAGTATGTAGTAGCTTAATCAGGATATTTTCTTTATTTATTATTAAGGTTGGCATAGGCATTTTCAGAATGATTAATGAGCGTATGTTCAATATTGATGAATAAAAATTTATTTAAAGGATTTTATTACTGTGTCTCAATATTTCCGAAAATAATTTTATTTGTGAGCATATAAATATAGAAGATTATGATTTTTTTATTATTTGGGATAAATTTTTTGGTTTTCGGCTTAAAGGTCGAGTCTAATTAAGCCACTGTATCATCGATTATTTAATATTTTGTTATTATATGCAAATTAATCATTGTATCACAATGGTCTACAATCTTTCAACTCCGATACTCTTAGGTTTAGCTCACGTAAGCCATAGTCATGATTAATAAGTTCTAATTATGGATGAAGATTTTTGATCTTTTGGATGAACTATTTTTACCTTTTCTTATTCAGGAACTGCTCATTAACCTGTTCTTTGATCCAATAGTTCTTTAGATTCCTCAAACAAAAGCTTAAAGATCTTTTAATGAATTCCACTCTGTGTAATTAATACATATGATTACTTTACACATTTTAGGAATAATCAAATCGTTGAATTTCAGAAATATGAGCGCGTTTAATTATTTCCTATGTTTTTAGTAAAAGGAACAAATTAATAAAGGTACACATGAAATAATATTAAACACTCAAACTCATATTCTACTCTTATTTGCTTTATTATATACACTGCTGGCCACTGCTTATATACACAGCTAATTGAAATAATATAAAATCTCTATATATTTAATTTATTATTTTGGTAATATGCCTCCTATATTCAAAAGAAAATTTAAATTATTGCAAAGTTCTAATGAAATAATTACAACACGTATTAATAACACTAACTCAACGTAAATAGAAGTGAAAATTTATTTAAAATTTAAGAATTCTATATATTTAGTTGGCTATTTTGGTAAAGTATATTCCACACGCATCAGAAATTTCTAATTGCAGCAGAAACTGTTAATTACATTTATAATTCTTATTTATTGTATGACCGGGGAATAAATATAGATGAAAATTTAATTTTAAAAATTTAATTTCTCAGTGTATTTAGATATTTTTCTTTTTGGTTAATGCGTATTCCACACGCATGAGAAAATTTAAAATGTTACAAGAATTGTAATAAGAAATAATCACAGACATTTACAGAAAATAATTCATAGAAAAATAAAAGGAAAAAGTAAGCTATATTTTGCTCAGTGAGAATTCTAATAAAAGAATCCTATAAATACGCAGTTATTATGTTTTAAATTACCAAGCCTCAAAAAAGATCAATATTCTACCTGCTTTGAACGCAGTGTTAAAATTCGCTTATCTATTTAATGTTAATCATCTAGTTATTTTGAAATAACATGCGTATAAATAATACATTTATTCAATAAACTTTATCATGAACTTCAACATTTTTCTTGTTTCCGTCAACAAATTCTGAAAATCCCTACTTTGCATTATATGTTCAAAACTTTTGTTTGTTTATATATATATATATATATAATTCTTAAATATTTGCCAAATGTGTTTACTCAATTCAAAACTAGAATTAATAAATTCTTACTAAATTTATTTATACTCAAATGATAAAAATCATTTGCTTAATTTTTATGGATTTTTTTTTTCATTTGGAAAACAAAGTATTTGCTTATAAAGTCTGACTAAATTAAACACAGGTGTAATAAATATTGCTGAACTTAAAATCAAATTATTCCTTCTCAATAAGTATTTAATTATCATTTCAAAATTTTAAGAATACTTAAAGAATTAATTACTTAGTATTAAAATCATAACTTTCTTTTACGTTGATATTAATGAAAATAGTTTGATTTAAATATATGTTGAATGTTTTTGGATTTTTGTCACATTGATCAAATATTCAAAAGTGTGTGTTCGTGTTCTGTCAAGAATCTTATTTACATTTAGAAAATTGTTAATCCTTCTTTGCATTGAATTTCGATGACAGAAATCGACAAAATATTTTTTCAGTCACCAAGGCGTAGGCTACAATAGAATTGGTACTATTACCCTTTTTTTTTATAAATTCTGATTTATTTCATTAATTATTTTATTTTATGGTTTTAATTACTCTGGTTTCATATTTTATTGTATCGACTGAAATTGGGTGTCATCTTTTTTAAGAGCTGAAAAATTTTATTATTGCCACTATATATCTTATAATGTGATATATAAGTAAATGCAAACGATATAATAAAAAGAGTTTAAAAAATAATTTTTCTGACGATACTTTCTTAACATTTGTAAAAAAATAATGTTATGGATTACAATTACAATATTTTTACAAACATTATACTTTATTTCTCTGGAGTGCGATAATTATAAAAAGTAATTAACTTTATTGCTGGTATTATTTTGCATAAAATGTAATTTAAATACAACGATAAAATTAGTATGCGTAAAAATAACCCTTTATTTGTATCTCATAAATATTACAAACATATAATATATTATCTTATAAATATTACATTCTCATAATATATCGTGTTTTATAAATATTACAAACTTATAATATATTATCTTATAAATATTACATTCTCATAATATATCGTGTTTTATAAATGTTACAATCTTATAATATTACGTTTGATAAATATCACAATAATTTTAATAATGATTCGAACAGGCTACATTAGTTCTATCTGTGTGTGATTCTATTTCAAATTAGATTATTTTATTTAACATACAATTTTTAAAATCAATAATTTATTTCAGTTTTTTTTATGAGATACTAAACATGATTTATTTTTATATGCGAGGCCAAAAATTATAACCTATTTTAACTGCTATTCGTAAAATAAAGAATGAAAGAATATGAACTGTAATATCTACGTGACATAATTTCTTTTCAGAAATTCAAAATAAAAAATTTAACTGTACTCAGTAGTTAAATTTGTAATGTATGTGTTATAAGATCGATTTGCAATTGATGAATGCTAAAATAACTTCATTATATTAATTTCTAAAAGTAATCCTGAATTGAAACATCGTACAATTAAAAGAATATTGTTTAATTACAGTTCCTCAAACAATAAATAAAGTAGTATTTATTTAATAGTATTTTCACAGAGATTATTTTTAGACGATTCCCAGTTTTCTTAATTTTTAATACGGATCATGTTTCTTTGAAGATTAATCCAATAAAAAGTTTAATGATTTGCTGCAACTAATTACATGATTATTTAGTAGTATTACGCATGCGCATCAAAGAATTTTTTTTTCTTCTTCAAAGGTTTCATTTTGTGGACATATGACTCGTACAGAAAAATAATTATTTCCATTTTGATGTCATACAATAAAGACGTTTAAAATATTCCTTTGTGATAACTTATAAGTCAGCAGAAATACATAAATAATCCTTAGAGAACCTTAAATTAGATAGTTTCAATTTAGTGATAAGTACATTACTTTTGTCGTACGATTTTTTTTTTATAACTTAATTTTATTCTTATCATATTCGGCGCAGAAAAAATGCCGAATAGTTTCGAAATTATTATAAACTAAATAATAAAGACATTTGCTCTTCTCTCTTTATAAAACACTGGATATATAATTATTTTACTTCTGGTTTTTTGAACAAAGAATTTATTGAATTACATTTCCATTTTTGTATAATATTAACCTTCTAGTCGTCGTACATGGGATATAATATCGAGTTGAAATCGGCTTAAATTTCTTATTCCAGATTATTCTGTGAATATCTACTCTTGGGTTTTTCTACCCACCCACTCTGGTCAACTTTCATTCCTCGTCTGAATTTCGAAATGTTAATAAAGATCCGTATAACCGCTATTTATATTTTAGAGATAGGTGCGACCGTCCATCGAAGATTTTTTTGAACTGTTAGAACTACTTGGGTACTACTTCTACCTTTTTTGATCTATATTCCATAAAACCAGCCAATCAATAGCAAAACTACTTTTACGACTAACAATAAAGAAAAATTAAGTGGAAGGAAATAACTACTACAACTTGCAAATGCCCTTGGAAAAGAAAACTTTGTAGGAAGGTGAACTACCTCTCTGCAAAGTGAGGTAAAAATTAAAGTATTGAAAGAAGAGTAGAATTAGGCGTAGATTGTGTATAAGGATCTAGCACCCGCACCTGGCAACAGGTCAAGCATATATGAGATATCTGGCAACGGGCCTAACATATATGTGGGGACCTGGCAGTGGGTCAAATATATAGAGGAGGCAACCCGGGAGAGATTCGATTACCCTAGACCAGACAAGACTGGACGAGGGAGATGGAACCAGCACGAGGAGAGAGGAAACCGGGTGCGGAAAAACGTGGTTAGGAAAGAAAGCAAGAGAGAAGAAGAACGACGGACGATGTGTATTTCAATCCAACTGAATCGTTTGAACCTACTTGTTTTGTTACGTGTCCCTTAGTATACTGGAAATAAAAAAAATCGGGGCTGAATGTTGCAATTATTATTTTTCCATTTAAACACCATACCGCTCATCAATCCTCGAAAAGAACCCGATATCCAACAATGCGATTGACATTTAACGTCGCACTGAGAAACAACATGAGAACTATTGATGACGAATCTCGTAATTTTGAGCCTCGTTGAAGTGATTAAGACTACAATTGAGCCAGCACTTCCTTTTCCAAACTTACACACCAACCCAAAGGGAAAACTTGAAATCTTGGCCAGATTTATCGTGTATCGACCCCGCAACACGATATATATTTCGTATCATCAGTGTTCAATCCTACTATTCAACGAAAATAACACCAATCCCGAGATTGCGATCACCACCGCTAGGCTATCATGGCTACAAATTAGGCATTAAAGGGGAAGAATCAATAACAAGACGAAAAAAAAAGATAAAGTTCCCAACAGAAGAACAATTGCAATAAAATCCCGATATTCAGTTATGAACTTTGCCAGGAATTTATATGCTTGGAGCATATTTCTAAAAACATTTCATCAGACTGCAGCATTTTGTCTCATCGACTATAAAAACTAATTTCTACCTTTTTATACGTAAATTTAAATCCGTTTCTTACTTACACATTGGGTTTCCACTTTTGTTTTACAAATATAGATAGTTCAGTAAATTTATCCACAATTCCATTGATTTTATTATTATGTCATTTCAAGAGTTCTTTGGTCATTTGTATTATTTTTATGATATCTCTCTCTCTCTATGTTTGTGTGTATGTGTGTGCTTGCGTGTGTGTGTGTTTACGTTGTTTCTGTTTCTTTAAACAAAAGAACTAACTTATAATTTAAGTAGCATTTGCTTAACTAAATAGTATTCATTAACTCTTAACTTAATATTGAAAATTTACGTCTCACAATAGTATATAAGGGAAATACACGTGACCTTTCACACTGATACCGAGGACACTCCCGTCTAAATTTGAAGAAAGAAATGTCATGATAAGTATTAAAAAAAAGTGAAGGAGGTGTCCTTCTCTCTATAAGTATATTTTTTTTACGAAAGAATTACATTTTCAAAGATTAAAAGAAGTGCTACTATGAAACGAAAAAAACTTATCATCACAAAAATACCTTCGAATTCGGAAAGATAATTAGGATCATTCCATCAGAAACGTATCTCAAAACTATCCCCCAAACCCCATAAGCGAACATTACTTCCTCTCTCGCTTCATGACACCATTCCACCCCTCTGTCCTTGGGGGTTATAAATATCGGTTGTTATTTCACCGTCAAAATGTACCAATGTCACTCCTGGGGTAGGGGTTCGACACCTCATTCCAGAAAGTCATCACCCACAGTCCTTCAAAACGAGCCATTCTCTGGCGAACTAAAGACCGCCTTTCGAAAGTGGTTCTGGCATAATAGGGGCCCGGTAGCCAAATTACACTGTGTAAGCTGTCCCCTGAGGGGTCCGCTGGGACCGGAAACGATCAAAATGGTCTTTCTTGCTAAGTGGAGGAAATAAGTGCATCGGAGTTGGGTGGAAATGTATGCTTTGTGGTCTCCTGGGTTGTCCAATTTTCTTCGGAGCCGAAGTATATTGTAGAGATTTCGTGATCTGAATTTTAGATCAAGTTCTCTTTGTAATGAACCTGTTTAGCATGATGTCATTGCCAGGACATCTAGATATCTTGTACGAGTTTTGTTAAGAAAGTTTTGGGGACGAAGTCTGAGAAACTTTCGATAAAAGTCAGAGATTTTTCTTGTGTGATTGACTTATTCAAATTGTACTAAAAAGTACCTTTCTGTTATGCGTTAGAGCCAAGGAAGGAGATAGAAATACTTTGGCTTAATATGTATCGTACTAGAAAGAGAATTTTCATACGCAATGAAGAAAAAAAATTACATTCCAGAACTTTGAAGATTAGTTAATTCCAACAGATATCACTGTCGTAAATTACGCTTTCCAGTCCTGGTTCTACTAAAGACCCGTCTTTTATTAGAGCTAATGCATATTTATAGATACTAAATCCTTTCGCTAAAATAATGCAGGAATTAGGAGAGGAATGTTGGCTCGGGTGTCCTTCTCATCGCTTGATCAACGTTCAAAATTATAAAGTTCGTCACAAATTGCCCATAATATTGCTTCTGAGTACGAATGGAATGTTTATAAAACAATAAATCTCTCAAAATATAAGAGCAGTGTTCGCCACCCGGGAGTGTGACAAGTGCTATACACCGGGCTCCCAATATGATCAATAACTAAAAAGCTGTACTATTGCACATGAAAACTTGACAATATTCCTATCGTTGTTCGTATGGCGTGAAGTCAATTTCAACGTAAACGTTATTAATCTATATCTCTAAATTTCGACAATCTTCAAGCTAATTCTTGATGATGCAAATGTTTAGTTTTTAATATTTAATTTGGAGAACTCTCAAGTGTACCTACCAAAACTGAATTTTTTAGTCAAGCATGTGTGCAGAACGCTTAAATTCCCTTGTTATATTAAGCATCGAAAAAGAAACTGCAAGAAATTCTAATTTTCCTGAAGTAACTAATGTATTAGCGAAAACAAAATCTCGCATTAAATAAACATGAATTAGTAATATATGTTCGTGTTTGTAGTTTTACTTTACAAAAGATTTAAGGCCCCAAATGGTTTCTTGCACCTAAGCCCCTTTGTAGAGAAGGCCGGCTCTATGTAAGAGAGTGATCAGCAACACATGGCGTTTTGTAATTTTGCTACATGATCAATTTGTCAAGCATAACATTTGAGCAGAACGCTCTTAACCCTGGTTTCAACACTACGTCAAGCAAGTATTTTCAATACTAGCTTAAGGCTCAACAGTCCTTAATCTTTCCCTTGATTTTCTTTGATGAAATCAGGATTCGAACCCATTACTCCTCTCTAATGTTGTCAGTTATGAATCTCATAACCACGGTAACTGGCTGTCATGGACCATAAAATTGAAAGCAAAAGCTGATATTGGACAAATTTTGGATATCTAGTATTTTTTTAAATTGAAAGAAAGAGAAAAATTTTATTACACTATTTTTACTGCATATATTTATTTCACTGATTAAACTGTAAGTATTTTTTAAAAAAAATAATTGCAGAATTGGGAAAAATTATTTGGAATCTGTTCCTCCCTCTCGTGTCACCAAAAAAATCCAAATTAAAAAGAAAAGTCTTCATATATTTCGAAAACCCCGTAGCATAACTGAAGGCGACAAAACGTTTTTTGAAAAGTCTGCTTCATTTAATTGCACGAGAATACTTAGCATTTTTTCTCGTTTATGTATATAAGTTAATCTAATAACAAAGGAGTATCGTAAAATTTAAATTATTGCTATGAAAAAGCGAAGATACCTGAATGAAATAAATTTTGTATATTAATTTATTCTTATGTACAAAATATTGTAAGCTACAGCTATTAAATATTGTTTAAAATCAGGAAGCCATAAAATGAAGTAATCTAAAGTATTGTGAAGACTTAAAAATTATCCAAAGTGTAGTGGTCATGGGTGGCGTTGTTTCCATTATGTACTGGATGCCACTGAAAATCAGCCATGTTGCGTGGTTGATTTGATCAGTACTGAGAGAAAAGTATCTGCCTTTCATTCTCAATCTTTCTTTCAGATATGATTCTTCACTTCTCCTTTCAAATATTTCTACTGTAACAAAATCCAATTTTCAGAAAACTTACAACAGAAGTGAAGAAAATTTAATGTGAGAGAGTAATTGGTTATAAAAACACTGCTGCACCTGCAAGCATTCTCAACAAACATAAAATTTACAAATAAAAATATTTATGTTTTGATAAATGCAATTTTAACAAGTAATATAAAAAAATATTAAGTCCATTCCTACTTAGGTCAACAAAGAAACTTTTATTAAATAATTACAATTGATATAAATATGTATATACATATGAAAGAATCACAATATTAAGTGGAAAAAGAAATTTTTTTCCAGAGATCTACACGCTTCGTCACTGACGGTATTTATTCCTAAATTTATATCCCCCTATATATCTTATGCAAGAGAAAGTTTTTTCTCTCTTATAAAACTAAATTTAATTATTTGAAAATCAAATAAAAAAAATTATGCTTCGACCCGTAGGCATGAAGATTCAATGCCGACTCTCTACCAACTTTGACATTGCAAGATAAAGGACATAGAAGCATTGGCTAGTAGAAGCACTTGCTTGTTTCTTAATTAATCCGGTAAATTGAATGGTTTGAATGCAATTCAGCCCAACCATTCTTGGCGATAGGAACTATTGGGCGGTATTTCGCTAAATATGGCTACGTGGTTCTCTTCGCGAATTTAACATTCAGCGAAAAAAAATCTCCAATTTTGGCTATTTTTGAAATCACACCAAGTGGTAGAGCTCAACTGCATTTTCACCAATTAAATTTAATTAAATGAATTAAAATTTGAAAAAACTGTATTAACATCAAGTGTCATCCACTACAAGTTTTAAAAAAATGTATTTGAACTTGAGTGGATCAATAAAAAGTATTTTATTAACGATTGAAAATTTGTACAAGATATATAAATATATATAGGGAAAGTGTGAGCTAATAGTAGGAATTTAAAAAAACAGCAAGATTTGATCAGTCTTTAGAGAACGGTACCTGTCTTTCGTTCTCAATTTTTCGTTCAGATATAATTCTTCTCTTCTCCTTCCAAGTATTGTTACTACAGACATCTTACAAGAAAAATGAAGAAAACTTATTATGCAAGAATAAGAGAAATTATAAAAACTCCAGTTTCAATGTTACACCAGAAAATGCTCGCACAAAAATAAAATTTACGAATAAAAGTATTTGTCTTGATATATAGAATTTCAAAAAGAAAATAGTTTACAATTATGTAGCAAAAAAAACCCAAATCAAACAGATAAAATTATAAAATTATATTCCAAAAAATTGTTCAAAAAGGGGTCAATAGTCATGACATCATGCACTCTTTAAACTAGAGAAATTCAACCTTTTGGATAAAATGCTCCAATTTCTTGACATACAGGTTCAGATGCGCTATATAACTCGAGCTGTGCTTATACCTTTAGATTAGGGGTTGGTTCATGTTAACTAATTTAGGCTAGTTTAATGACACACCGATTTACAATAGCTAGTAGTGCGAGGGAGTGATAGTTTCATGTTGGTGCTATAGTTGCCAGATAGTCTCGTTTGGTGAAGATAACTCTGGAATCTCGCAAAAATTCTGTTTCAAAATTTGACACCACGGCGACTCACTCAGTACTAACAGAAGAACCTTTTTTAATCATTCTACAACACACCACGCTTGACGCATGGTCCATGTGTGACCACGTCTGCAGTAAGCTAATGCATCGTAGATATCTCTAACGTGTACCTAAATTTAAAGTAGGAATCCCATATTAATAAAATGTTTTTAATAGATAAGAATTTCCCCTTTTTTTTTCATCATTTAGACTATGATTTCTATTAATTCTAAAATGTACTTTTTACCGTTTTTTCATTAAACTTGTGGTTAATTTAGAAATTTTTATTATTTTTAAAGATATACTTCTTAATCCATGAATTTTCAAAGTGAATACAATTTGGTTTTGGTTCTCATGTATCTTACGTGTACGATAATATTAGTTTGAAAACTTTGATCTTTCTCTGTGCTGAATGAAAGGAGTAACTTAACCTATGGGATCAAATTCAATAACTAATGAAGTAAATTATTCTGATTTTAGGATTTTTACAATATAAATCCCTTCTTTAAAAATTTAATGATTTTTTACCACTATTACAAGGGTGATGCAAAAAAGTACCTGTTTTTGACTACAGATGGCGATGCTAAAGCAAACTAGTGTTATCATTGTGTGCTGTTAACTGTTAAATGGCTCTTAAACAAATTTGACTTTGATTTAGAGGTTAGTTTTATTTTACAGCTATTCGGTTTAAACTTAAAATTTGATTGAATTCTCGGCGTAGAGTTGTCACCAAAGAAAAATCCAGGATTAAATACAGCCCATCAAGTAACAGTCAAAACAATGAGTTACTTCAAGAGAATAACCTTCATGAGACCATCTTCGCTGCAGTGAAAGCGAAGATGGTCTCATCGTCAGGAAAAGCTTTGGAAACAACTTTTTGGGTAGTGAATGCTACCAAATTGTGTTCTTTTTCTTGGAAAAAGAACACAATTTCGTAGTGTTATTTCGATCACTAAATAACACTATGAACGATAAACGAGCAATAAATATTACTACAATGATTTATTCTATTCATATACCAAACATGAATACTTTTTATATTCTTCCTCATATAATAAAGTTATTAAAATTAAAAACTGTCGAGTTATTGAAAACTATTTTCTCTTAACTTCTTTTTATTATAGTTGTCACCAAAATGTTGAATATATCGATGTGATTATTATGGAAATCATGCAGAGATTTTTCCAACTCTTTTTAAATTATTTTCACCCATATATATAAAATACCGTTAAAAACAATAATTATGGAAGATTCATGAAACATAAGCATTTAAAATTCTACACTAAAACCATGATTTTTTTAATATACATTTTTACATTTGACCGAAAATATTTTGATGGTAATACTTTTATGAAAATTAAATGCCAATTTTAAAGCAGAATTTCATTTTCCTTCAAGAAAATTACATTTTAAAATTCTCCCACTTAAATGCTTAAAATCGAATCTTGCACGTAAAATAAAAGAATTGCACAAAGAAAAACAAAATAAATGTAAGCAAAAAACATTTTTAAAGCACTTTATGTAGTCACGAGGACATCTTATAAAAAGAAAAGCGAATTAAATCTATGTACAGAAAAAAACAATGTTAACCAACTTATAAGGCAATGTTAAAAATTAAAAATTAAAAAAAAAAAAAAAACTAAAATCCATCTAGATTTTTCTCGAAAAATAAGGAAACTAAAGCTTAATTTAATTTTATGTTACCAGAATTACTGCTTCGAGACAAAGAAGAAAAAAATTGAATTTTCATCAATTTTATCATACTGGATGTGTGTAGGTGTATCTTTTTTAATTTGATAATGTACATGACGTAAATACTACTTTTATGAGACTATTTTTATTTAAATCAATACGCAACGATGTATTTAAAGTAGCAGTGAATAATATAACTTATATATATAGTATCTTAAATCTTTATTTTAAGCTCAATTTTTCATAAATAAATGATGAACCTTTAAAAATATTAGGATGAAACATATATTACCCAATATATTTGTCATTAATCTCAATTTTTAAATAAATGGATTTAAAAAGCATTATTATATATAGTATTTTTATGTATCATTCGAAAGAACTATATTTATCTAATCGTTTATCCTGGTTTGCACACCACCAACCAATCATAGTTTTTATTGTAGAATGCATTGTTCTCTTTCCGTTATTTTTGAACTGTTATTAAAAGAGCACCGTTTCGTGTATTATGTTTTAAAACAACGTAAAACTTTATGCTCATTATATTTGAACTCACAGCTGTGAAATTATGACTCAAAAATATTCAGTATAAATACCATATTTGAAGAGACCACACACGTTTAAAGTACATATACATAATGGTTATAATTATTTCATAAAAAATCATGGCAACCAACTGATCATGTTGCATACTAATTTTGAAAAATATTAGTTCTTAAAAAAACACAATCATTCTAGATTTTTAAAACGGTGGCAACTTTGACAATAAAATGAATCAAAGCAAACGATTCTGTGATTTTAAATAATCAGTTTTCAGATTTTAAAATAAAATCAGACGATAAAATATTAAAGTAGACATCAAATAAATAACACTTTTACTAATTTTCTTTTCTGATAATAAAATTAAAACAAATTACAAATATTTAAATTAAATATATTTCAAGAGAAATATACTTATTGTTCTCATAAAAAATAAAATAAATCTTTGCATTTTAACTATTCTCAACATTATTGTCATTGCCTATTACTGTTATTGATATTCCAATTGAATTGATAAATCATTGATTTTTTATGATTCTAAAAACAAAGCTTTTACAATTAAGGAATTCATGGAGGAATTAAATGACTTTAGAACTTGAATAGATAATGCTTATAATAATACACATTTAACATCAACCACTAAACTAAGGGGAGAAATTAAGTAAAAAGAAAAGAAAATATTACTATTAGTAGGGAAAATATTAATCGGATAGTAATGCTATAATTCCAAAGCTATATTAAACTTGTAGCATTTTAATTTACGAAGAAATTACTATGAATAATTAACATGTTTATTCCGATATTTTTAATCGAATATTATTAAATAATTATTTAATTTTATCTCTATATTTGATAAATATAGTTCTGAGCGTTTCATACAATAAGTTTTTAACAAAAAAATTTTACAGATTTTTTTTTTTTCAAAAATAGAGAAACCTTTGATGCGATTGAGGAAAAATTGAGTTTTTTTTTTCATCAGCAAAATATTTTATTTAAATCATACATTGTTATTAAACAAAGCAACAAAAATTACAAGTGCTCCAACAAAAGTTAAGTTTATTGAGATTCACTACATTTATTCATTTGGTCTTTCGATCTTTAATTTTTTTCTAATTAAAAATGTATTATTCTAAACCTTGAACATTTTGAATTTGGCTTAAATTATGAAATTCCTCATCAAGTCAAATTTACTGCAGTGATACAATTATGCGATCAGTTATATATAACTAAAAATTCACTTCAATTTCCATACCGATTACTCAGATGCATTCCTTAGATGTTGAAATTGAACTCACAAGTTTAAGGAACTGATGCAATGCATGACCACATTTGTGCTTTTTTTTTGGCGATCAGGCTTTTCACGCCAAATGTCTTGTATATCAGTTGACCTGTTTGACATAAATGCTGAACAAATTAAACTGACGATAGATGACTAAGCTTAGCATAATGGAGTATAACATATCAATTGAAAAGTCCCCGGCCTACCAAAGTAAAACGCATTTTTTTGGCAAAATTAGTTTCTTTTATTCAACATAATTCCCTTAAAGGGTGATACACTGATTATAGCGACCCTCCAACTTTTCGATACCATTTTTGTAGTACGATTTGTCCTTTGCTTCAAAATAGGCCTCAGTTTCGGCGATCTCCTCTTCATTCGTCGAAACTTTCTTCCCAGCGAGCATTCTTTTGAGATCTGAGAACAGGAAATAGTCGCTGGGGGCCAGAACTGGAGAATACGGTGGATGAGGAAGCAATTCGAAGCCCAATTCATGGATTTTTGCCATCGTTTTCACTGATGGTGCATTGTCTTGGTGAAGCAGGACTTTCTTTTTCTTCAAATGCGGCCGTTTTTCGGCGATTTCGTCCTTCAAACGGTCCAATAACGCTATGTCATAGTCGCTGTTGATTATCCTTCCTTTTTCAAGGTAGTCAATGAAAATTATTCCATGCGCATCCCAAAATACAGACGCCATAACCTTGCCAGCCGACTGTTGCGTTTTCCCACGCTTTGGAGCGGATTCATCGTGTGCAGTCCACTCGGATGACTTCGATTGGACTTCGGAGTGAAAGGATGGAGCCATGTTTCATCCATTGTCGCAAAAACTCGGGTTTATTACGTTGATCATCTTCAAACACTGCACCGAATCATCAACTCGTCGTTCTTTTTGGTCAAAAGTGAGCTCGCGCTGCACCCACTTTGCACAGAGTTTTCTCATACCCAAATATTCGTGAATGACATGTTCAGTTGATATCTTTAGAGTGTCTGCTATTTCATTCAATTTCAATTGACGGTCATTAAAAATCCTTTTGTGGATTTTTTTAATGTTTTCGTCGGTAACAACCTCTTTTGGACGTTCACCGTCATCGGTGCTCATTTCACCACGTCTAAACTTAGCATACCAATCCTTGATGGTTGATTTTTCTGGGGCAGTGTCCGGAAACTCGGCATCAAGCCAAGTTTTTGCTTCAACTGTATTTTTCCCTTCAAAAAGCAATATTTTATCAACACGCGAAATTCCTTTTTATCCATTTTTTTCACAATAACAAAAGCTGCTTCACTCAAAATGCTATAATTCACAAATTAATGATCCGACAGCTGTCAAATTTATACACGCATCTTTTGAGGGTTAAGGCTAACTAAAAAACTTATGGATTTAATTCTAGTAGCGCCATCTATGTCTCAGGCTGGGGACTTTTCAATTGACCTGTTACTAAATCAAATCTAAGTTTAACAAAATTCTGCATTGCAAATAATTAAATTCATACTAGAAGACAAAATAATGAATGAATATGAAGTGTGATTGTGACAATATTAAATTCTTTAAATAACAAAAAAAATATTGAATTAGAAATGGTATTGCGAAACACGATCTTTTATACGAACCGACTCCTTATGGCGCTTTCTTGGAAGCGTCTCTGCTGCGATTTATAAATAAATATAACCCTTCCTGCAGTTTCTTTCTCTGCAGACGCGTGGCAATCATTTTTCGTGCAGTTTTTCTGAAGTCGTGTGGCCACATTTTTGAAAAGTGTATTCAAAGAAAAAAATGTAAAATGATGATGTGAATTGTATTCTTCTTCTTTTCGTGTGGAATACTTGTGTGGAAATAAATCCTTGTCTGAATTATTTCCAGACGCTATACAGCAACAAACTGACATCGAATAGATGATCGGATCTTGAAGGAATATTTCTTCCAAAATTTATATTTTTTATGCAACCGACAGGATGAGCCCAGAGATACATGATGGAATATTTTGATCTTCGAAAGCACAAATTAAAAATGTCTTAAACAATTAAGCATTCCATCTAAAAATTCAATAATATTTTAAAGGGAAATATAAATATCAAAATATGCCGAGGTTTATTTGATAATAACACCCATTAATTTTTATTACTACTTGAAGAAAATACATCTGGTACAGTTTTCAAATAAATTTTAACTGTCTTGTAATATTTCATTATTAATCTAAAGACGCAGATAAGAAAGGTGTAACAAAATGTATGGAAAGAATGTAAATTATAATTTGTGAAATATTATCCTTTTGTTT
>BMAW01097161.1:0-10573 GCA_019974015.1 Nephila pilipes
CTAAAAATAAAAGGTTTGAATAAAACATCATAGCAAAAGTTCATTATAATTAAATATATACATATTTCAGAAACTTTAAAGTAACCAAATCTATAGAAGTATTGATCAACAAACAATCTATAAACATATTAGCAATACAAAAAAGAAACTGAATTACAAAATACATTATCAAAAAAATTACCTTTTGGGTTCTAGAAACTTCCCTGTCCGCAACTTCAGAATTAATAGATAATAAGATTCGCAGATATATAAGGGTAGAAGTTACTCCCATATTCAATGTGTGCAACAAATCATCAAAAAATAAAGGCCATCGAGAAGGATAATCCGTAAGGAAAACCGTGCATATTACTTGTGAAGCTTTATTCTGAATCAATGCACTGTCAGGTTGAGTAGAAGTGCCCTTTAAAAGTGTCAAAAATAAGTAAAGGAATATTGGACAGAAGTAACATTTTATTACTATATAAATACAAATGCATTAAAAATTTCTGAGTAATTTTTTTTAAAAAAAATCACATAGAACGATGAATTGCATACTGTATGTGAGGCAGACTATAAAAGTTGAAAACAATACATTTCTTCCAGGGAAAAAATTCCATAACGTAGAAAGAAGTCTCAAATTCTTCCATATCTATTCTATAAAGTTACATTTCCTACATCAGGATTTTTAGTCCAAGTGAAAATTTTAAAATTCCTGATGTAATTAAATTATTTAACTCACATGAATTTTAATTATTTAAACCAATTTTAATACCTATTTAAAAAATGCTTCAAACCAGGAATTAGATTTTTAAAAATGTTATTTAATGGTGAAATTTCATTACATACTTCATTTAATCCATTTAAAATTGTCATAAAATATTTAAATAAAATTCATGCTATGTTTCTAAAATATAAGTAATGCCTTCACATAAGGAATTGTTAAAAAATCCACAATTGATAATATTTTCTTCATGAGTTCCTTAATAAATTAAATTACACTCATTACATAAAATTACTATTTTTGATTTTTTAACATACAATTAGAACTTCACAAATAGTATTTAAAAATATTTTTAAATATTTCTTAGGAAAAAATTTAATTGATATAAATGAATTAATAACAATGAAAAATATTTTAAATTATATGAAGATTCAAAGATACACAATAAAATACACACACACATATATATAAATGCATTAATATGTACTTGTGTTTGAATCCAATGTTTAACAAAATCTCGAATGATCTGTTGCTGTTCAGTATCTGCATAAGCATACCTAGAAATATAAAAATTAACATAAGATAGCTTTACCAACACAGTAATTATAAATATCACCAAACCATAATTAAAACAAATAAATATTTTAATTATGATATTCTAACAGAGTCTAACAAATGCATAGTCCAGCAAATACAAGAAAAGGGCTTTAATAAATATTTAATTCAATCAGAAAATATTTCAATTTAAGGCATTTAATTTAAAATTCAGGTATATAAGTCTAGTTAAAAATTATACAATGGAAAAAAATTAAAACATTATAGATGATTCAGGAAAAATTACTTCCTTTTTAAAATGAATGACACTAGAATTAGCAAGATTAAATAATTTGAACAACAAACGAGCTGATGAAGTAAAAACTGAAACATACATTTAAATACTTAGATAACAGAAAGTAAACACAATGGAAGAAATATGACATAAACCACAGAAATACATTTCGAGATCAAATTTTTCAACTCAATTTAAATAACTGAATATCATGATAAAAAGTCAGTAATTAAAATATGTACCTTGAATGAGAGAAATAATCCTATATATTATCTTTTGAAAATTTGCATATATGTACACACACAATACATGGCATGATTATTTCTCACATTTAAATCAATACAAATATTTAAATTAAGAGATTGGATATTACTATAAAATTATAAATTATGCAATAAATACAAATTTATTATTGTTGTCTCCCAATTTAGCTTACATGCTAGGCAACAGGAAATATTGACTCCTTAAAGTACAATGAATGCACCAAATTTGCAATCTTACTTCAGAGTGAAAAAATGAGCCATTTTTCAAGATCAGGTTTATTCTCAATGGTTTTTCAAGCTTCATTATTCGTGCACAGTGGATTCAATAGATTCCATACATACAAGGGTTTTTTTTAATTTACTGAATGAAATATGCAAGAAAGCAGGTTTGATGCTTGAATGGTACATAAGTACAGGATTGATTGCATCCAAATACATGCAATGAAAATAATGTTTAGGTGAGCAAAAAGATATGAAAAATGGATGAATGGTTCAGTTCCAGGCAATTTAGATATACATAATATATTGCGTGTAACTATATATTTTTGTTCGATAGTTGTATGAATGAATTTATGGTGTACGAGTTAAAATTTTTAAAAAGAACTGTCATGGATTGGTACATATTTTGCTACAATATTTGCATAATTGTTGTGGTGAATGAAAGTGCTGCAATCAATAGTCTACAAGTGACTGTTGAGAGTGATAAAAATAAAATTGGTCCTTCAAAATACAATTTGTGCAACTAATTATATAAATATCCTTAATTATTAAACTGTTTTCTGCAATTGATCATTTTCTTTATATCATTGAAAGGATCCGATTTGCGTTGCAATGGTTTCGTGTTTGAGAAACATGTCATTTTGGTGCAATTTTGTTTTTCATAGCCAAGAGCATAGACTACAGTAAGTTTTTATAATTATTAATAAATATTTTAAAAAATTGATGTTTAACTACAAAATTAAAATAAAGATCATTGAATTTTAGAATACAGAACAAAAATGTTAATAAATTAATTTGATTCTCAAACATTTACACACTTACTTTGTTTTAATATAATGAAGAATAACTTGAAAACAGAAAAATTTCACTTGATCTTGTCTGGAAAAAATTAAACCTTATTTAAACATGAAATAAAATTATATAAATTCCCAATAATAAACAAAGTTATTAAGAAATAGAAATATCAAACTCATATTGTAACTAAGAAAACATGATTTCAGGCAAATATATATTAACATTAAAGAACTTTTACCAAGCATTTATTCATTACATAAAAATATGTCAAATAGTAAACACACATTTTATTAAATACAGACACAAACACTCAATATTACTTAAATTGTTCTCAAACTCCTTTAATACATTTTTTTAAATATAGCATTTTTAGTTTAGGAGCCTTAATTAGGACATTATAAATTTAACATTCTAAGAAAAATATTAAAATAGAAATAGAAGTATAATTTTTGCCAAAAAAGAAAACTGCAAAAGAACATACTCTTCATTAACAGTGGATAACATGTTAATACTCAACTTCCAGCCATCTTCGGATTCTTTAAGTTGTTCAAAGTATTGAAATGCCTAAAAAAGTTTTCAGTATTTTAGTTCTAAGAGCTATTTTTCAATGTAACAATATATATATATAAATTGAATAAAAATTACCTTAATTTTTATTATAGCTTATGACCTAATAACATATTCATATCACATCAGAGAACTGCTCCACATTAAATCACTAATTCAAAATTCTTGCTATTTTTATATTCATTTATGAACTCGATAGATTCCAGTTTATTAACAAGTTATTCACTGGCTTTTAAACACATTTCATACAATATGCAACTTAAAGGTTTCTATGGAGCTCCTGAACCTACGAATCTTAATCTCCATATCTTATGCACTGATGAAACTTAACTTCGGCTTTTTCCAGACCAGAACAGTGTTTAAATTAATAATTTTAACTAAAAAGTAATGTGTAGAAATAATTACACATGACTATTGAAAAAGAAAAATTAAGTTTAAAAGTTACATGATTTAAATAAAATAAGATTTGAGTTGAAAACTGACTTTTACCTGTTGCGAGGATGAAATTTGCAAGAGCTGTGAGTGTGTGTTTGACTTTAACAGCTGACCAATGGGGTAGCTGCCTTTCGTGTTGGTGTTTGGAAATATGTAGAAATTGGTTCAAACTGTAAAGTGGTGATGAGAGAACAAATTCTGATTGTTTGTTGAGTGGGGTGGGTGGAGTAAGTGTTTCCAAGTTAGTACATGGGATTTAGTGAGAAAAGTGCAAAATTTACATATTTAAAATGATATTTTTGGGTATTTAATGTTTGGATCTGGATTGTAATTTGATATAATTAGAAGGGAGTTATTATTAATGTTCATGAGATTATAATACAATTTAAGGGGGATTTTTTGGATGGTGTTTGATGGTAGGAAAATTAAATGATGTGTAGATGTCTGTTTCTCATGAACCCTCTCGAATTAACTATTCTCTGATGATGTTAAGTGCTTTTTTATTTATTAATGTGTATTTTGGCAATGAACCCACCCAAATGGGACAACTGTAAGTCAGGATAGGTCTGAGAATCGAATTCTTAATAAGCAACTTGTTTTCTATACTTAATTCGGAATTCTGAGCAATTAAAGACCAAACCAAACATATGCTGGCATGGAATTTCTCGATGCATTGTGTTACGAGTTGTTCGAAAGTGAGCTTCTAGTTGTTGATGGTAACATTAGGATTTATTCTTGTTCTGTTGGTGTGAAAAGAAGATGGTCTCCATTTTGGAAACATTCTGAGACTTAAATGTATCAGTTGATAATTATTTTAGGCCATGTGCATTGGTGTGGATAAGTTGTTAATAGTTTACTTATCGCTTACAGCATTGTTATAATCTTACATAGTATAAGAGTTTCATAATGCTCATTTTTAAAATATAATGACTTACAGAGGCATAAGTAATCTCAAAATAATTTATGGAGTTGCATGATACCCGACACTTCCATTGAATATATATTTGAGTATAAGAAGGAAAAAAAAGCATTATATGTATATATCAATTATTGTATTATTACTATTTCAATGCTATTGAATGTTATCATTAATAGGCAAAACATTCTCTGGTTGAGAAACATGCTAGTATATAAGTAGGTAAGGAGTGAAACTTGAATGGAAGTATGAATCTTATCCAAAAGATTTTGTTCAGTGATATTTGATTATTATCCCATATATGATATTGTGTCACATCCAAATCTTGTAGCTTATAATTCTACATACATGATCAGTTGGCCAAAAGGTGAAATATCCAATTCATATGAGGTTAAAAATTCTGTTGCAAGCTCTCCTGTACTCATTAAAAGAAGCAAACCTAGGAACAAAGAAATTACTAATTGTTTCAGATAAAATTGTTTTACAGCTCAGTTGGTAAGAACATGAGTCTCCTGATCTACAGAAAGACATTGTCACATTGAAATGATAAATACTTAATCTGCAATGTTTTCTTTTTACATACCACCTATCTTGACTAAGGATTGCAATGATGAAATAATCAGATAATGATCCAATGAAAAAGATACCAGGGATCTTACATCAATTACAGAACTAACTGAAAAACCAGCTTTTATTGCAACAATAATCAAGTGATCATGATAGCCATGGCGAGCTAATGACTAGCAATGTTCAAGTTGAATTTTGTATTCGAGTTATGATTCTATTAAGGAATTATTGTGTAGCAGAGCTGATTTTCATTTCTTCACTTAACTATGCTAAAAAATGGCCCCATGATGATGTTCTAAATGAAAGGTAACAAATATAGCTGTAATATGTCACTAACATGCCATTAAACTGTTACAAGTTGTACAGTGCAACATCGGGAGTTACCTGCTATTACAGTACAGATAACACACACTCAAGGAATAATAGAAATGAACTACTGCAAAATAAAAATTTACTATGAAGCTTTGAATCTAGCTGATCAGGACTCTTCTCCAACTTTACTTCCTCATACATGGATTACAACAAGATTTATCATTGAACACTATGTGATACAAGTCCAATGACATACATGATGATTGAGCAAGTTATTCTTGGCTCAGCTAAAATTTAAGAAATGGTAGGACAAGGTGCATGACAATGATGAAACAATTTGGGTCATTTATACAATCAATCATTTAAAAAATGTAGTTTGGACTTCTTAAGTCTTCTTGTTACTAATGCACACTTTGCAAGAGCTACAGATGTTAACACCTCAGCACAGTCACAATTGTGCTTCTTAAGTAATGATCAATTACTTGGTATGACAAATCTACTTTTCATGTTCCTCAACTATTTGACTCTTGTTTTAAAAGTCATCAAAATGTCTATAAAGTTTTTAAGTGCATCATAGAAACATAAGTAGAATTCTCAGGGATCTGTATGGGCAGTAAAAATTATAACAAGTAATTAATTATTAATTTTTTTTATAAGATGACAATTGTGTGGGGGGGGGGGGAATGCATACTAAAATCAAACTTGCATTCAATAGACTAGAATATTTAATCATTTGCAACCTTAAAATAAATAGATTCATATTCAACATTTCAAGATGAACAAGTGCTTAGAAGTTGCATTATTTTATTTATTATTTTTTGCTAAGGATTTCAGTAATCTAACACAAAAAGTTACACAAAGCAAGGAGACTATAAGAAAATAGATGCACAAAATCCTCTAAAAATTTGAAAAAATATTGCAATATACCTTATCACTAAAGAGATCTTAAATTATGATGTAATTTGATTTCATAAAGTTAATATCCAACTAGAAATACACAATAAGCTTTATAAAAAAAAAATTTAATTTTAAAACATGGGTCGTATAATGAATACGACACTCAAATTGGTATTTTACAAGCCAAACATTCACACAAGTCACATGAAACTTTTATGATTAACTAAATCATGCATGCAGCAGCCTTCACACAGAGTATGAAAGTTTTTGATAGAAGTTGAAGCTGCCAACACACTACTATGCTCTTCAAAATATTTGCAAAGCAGTGAATACAAGAAATAGTTTATCAAGAGTACTACTAATTCAAGATTTGTTAAAAAAAACTTGGTACTTTTCCATTTCTCCAGTGCAGTGAATAAAGTCATCAAAAATGATAAAAACGACAGCAAACGGAATATGTGTATACTGTGTGTTGTCGCCAATACAGTCTGCTTGGTGAGATTTATGTCGGCAAAATGGAAAAGTACTAAGAACTTTTAACTATAATAAATATATTTTAACTGAATTTCAACATTTTGCTTGTGATATTAATTTAATCTTGATTAATAAAAAATGAACTTTAAGAATCACTTAACATTCCTATTCTTTTTAAAATAAAATTTTAAAAATCATACTTGATGCCTGGCCAATGGAGATGTATCTAAAAAACCTAGTATTGCCTCAACATTCATTTTTCAATGTTTTTCTAAAATGGAAGTAAAAATAGTAAGTATACAGGACATCAATTTTTTTCAATATAAATAAAATCGATAAGTTTTCAAATAAATATAATACACAAGATATATAGAGAAGGTAATATAAATTTCTAATTTTTACTACACGTATTATGAAAGAAAACAGTAACAGGAATTAAAAAAACTAATAGTTGGTTTTCTGATTTATAATTTTTTGTTCAAATATTTTTAAATACAGCTCACCTTAGAGAAAATCCTGATTACAAACACTACCTTAAAATTGGTTCACCAAATTTGATAAAAATTTGTATAACAATTTTTAAAATCAGCTGAATCCCAACATTAAATTAAAATTCAATGATAAAATGGCAGAATACTAAAGTGAAAATTTAGTTTCACGCTATCTCATAATAAACTTTAAGTATTTTATTGAATCAAACTGTTGCATTTAACATTTATAAATAGGTAGCAATCAGTTGAATAATGAATTATAGTTGCATATGATAAACCAAAGTTAAAATAAAAAGAATTAAAAATATAAAATCAATAAATTTACCGACAGCTAATTGAAGGATGATTTATATCAAAATACATAATAAAATAACTATAAAAGTATTTATCATTTTACTTTAATTCAGTATCAAATGCAATAGTCTTTTCGATATAATTCTAAATAATGCATTGATTGCCCTATTAATCAGCATGTTCATAAAATAGATTAACTTGATCTGTACAAGTTATCAAGAAAATACTTGTTGTAATATATATTTACAATAATCCCCTTTAATCAGAAATGCAAGAAGGATTCAAAAGCCTTTTTCATCAGTGATACATACATCCTCATAGAACAAGCAAAAATAATTAATATGCATATGCCATTATAAAAACATTTGGTGATATAACTAAGTGATTAGAAAAATAAAAATTTTAACAGCTACATATTTGAACAATTGAGAAGCTATATTTTAGATGATTGGTTCCTATTTTCCCTGATGCCTTGACGAGAGAAAGCAAAATGGCACCAAGAAAGAGTGACAAATGCACCAAATTGGCAACTCTTGCAACGTTAATCTATCAGACCTTTCTTTATGACAACTCTACTTTTATAATGAGATTTGGTGTCATTTTATTTTCTATGCTCAAACCATGAACTAAATAAGATTTTACCTATCAGCTTTGTCTTCTGATTATTTAATTAAGATGTTTCATAAATATACACATATTAATATATTAATACAAAGATATTTTATTTATTTTATGGTAGAAATAATTACATTTAGCTTATCGTATGCTCTATATAATTTAGCCTCGCGTTGATCGTATTAACTTAAAAGAATAAAACTGTAGACTTACACATCTTATCGTTTACTTTAATTTAAATATTTACTTTAGTAATTGGATTTTTATAGCATTATCATTTGCTTTATTCTTTTTGTAATAAAAAGTTGGGATTGTTTTTATGTTTAAAAAAAAAAGATTGTTCTATAGGGTTTGAATTACTGTGTTTATTTTTTAAGTATAAAAATTGAAAATATTGTAAATAATTACTGTAGTAGGAAATTTATGTGTATATCTAAATTCCTAAGCAAGTTTAAAGAAACTACTTAATCAGTTGAAGTGTAGAGAATTATTTACTGCCATTCATTGATTAGTAAGACATTGAAAGCTAAGTTGGTCTGTGATTAATTGTGACAAGCTTTAATACAAATTACAAACAACTCCTCAAAAATGTTATTACTCAAAAAATAAAAATATTTCACATTATTTCAGTACAATATTACTGATTCTATTCTAACACTGTGACCAAAATTATATGTAAAGGATTCTTCTTAATTGAAATTTGATAGGAAAAAATAAAACTGTACAAGTTAAAATACCATAGACAATGAAATTTTGTGGAATTTCAACCAAATTAATATTGATATGTCAAATTTAACCATTCCAAACCATATTTTGTGAGAATGTTCTGGTTTCTTGAATATAGTCAATAGGGTCTTACACAAGTAAGAATAATGCATGCAAAATACAGTCCAATTTGTGCCTCCATACTCTAATGGTTAAAATAATTTATTATTAAGTAATACTTTCAGCTCACCAATTAAGTAAATATGCAAAGATTCTCTTAATTATGCTTGACACAATAATAAACTTGGCACACAAGTTAATAGTTGAGATACAAAGAACTGGTCATCTGTCAAAACATATCTAAAACTAGCATTAAATATAAGAATAAGCGAGATTTTAAACACTACTTACTACATTATCATTAAATTCAATTTTAAAAAAGTTCTAAAGCATTTGTATATTCCAACATTTTTAATGGAATTTTCATATGTATTACACTTAATCCAAATCTGTAAATTTGTCCATTCTATTATAGATTCATAACGAAAATATTTAAAATCCTTTATTCTTTTTAAAAATACACATCAGAAAATTTATGAAAACAGTAACAGTTATAGAAACAAAAACCAATTACAAAAATCAAGAAATATAACAACTATTTCATTTTCTATTGCAACTATTTTATAATTGTACGTTTGGCCTGAAATGAGCTTTAAATTCCAATTTAAAAACAATCAAGTAAGGTATAGATTTCAACTTTTCCCTTTAATGTGTCAAGGACATTAAGAGTATAAATTTAACGAACATCAAATGACAAGCAATTCAGAAATAAACTTCAGGGACTATTTTTAAGCAAATGCCCAATATGATTACAATATCAAAATTTTAACAAATATATATTAAACGACATAAGAAGCCTTCAGCCATTCTCACTGGCAAGATCTTTCTAAATATGAAAAATAAAAAAAATATATACGAATAAATTTCAAAACCAGATATAATTTTAAAATTTCCACTTAATTCTAATGGCACCAAAAATTGTAATACAAATTTTATAAAAATATATAACATAACAGAAAAAATAAAAATAGTTAAAACATATTTCCTGATACACAATGTTTTTAAAAAAGCAATACATAACAACTATTATTTCTTTAATAATTGAAAACTTTTTGGGACAAAATATATCGGTGAATTTCAAACCATTCCTATAAAAAAAAAATAGATTTGTGAAAAGATGTGCATTTTTGTGTGTGAAAAATGTATAGTACACATTACTACTAGTCTACTTCAATGAATGTCTACCGCGAAGTAAATTCATTATGCTTTATTAAATATCGTAGTTTTGCTTCCTTACAAAATTAGCATATTCTATTGTAAACTTCTCATAATTTATAAAAAAAAATTATTTGATATACCTTTGTCAATTTTTGCCTTTCATCATATATGAATTGACGTATAATAACAAAGTAATATAAATAAATATAATAAAAT
>BMAW01097162.1:0-18267 GCA_019974015.1 Nephila pilipes
TACATGAGTGTTACACTTGTAGATCTTTATTCTGTGAACCTCAATTTGGTTAATAGGATGATTAGATTTTATTTTATAACATGATACATGAAAAAAAAGTTACTAAATACAAACTTGATAACTTTTTTAATTTTTCAATTTTTTTTAATGTAAGGTAAATTTAAAATTTGAGGTTTACAGAATAAGGTCATTATTTAGCTTCAATTTGGTATAAGAATTATAGTTCTACTGTACATCTTTCAAATGTTATCTTGTGGGTAACGTAAGGTAAGCTAATTATTTTTTTAAATTTTGGTACACATATTTCATGTTGTATAAGAAAATATATTAATTTAATAGCAAAACTTGGTCCAATAATTTAAACTATACACTTTATTACAAAAACTGGCAATGTTTCATATTGAAATGAGAAAAAATTGTTGATTTATGAAGAATCGAAAAAAGTTTGTCAAAATGTTCTACATTTGATTTCGAAAGGTACTAAGTCCTTTTAAAGTAGAGGTAAAAATTTTTAAAAAAAATCGGAGGAAAACAGTAATTCCACAGAAGCCCTTTTATTTTTTTGCTCTTTCAAATGTACTTTATTGCATTCAAATAGACCAAATAGTAAAGATTTGAGAGAGGTAGTCAAAATTGCAGGATTAACATTACGTCCTCGAAATCAAAATTGCAGGTAGATTGGAGCTTTAAGACATATCACAGATTCAACGAATGAAAAAGAAAATAGAAATATTATTGAAAATGTGATAAAAAAAGATAATTGAAAGTAAATGTAAAAAAAAAAAATGTGGAACATTGAAAAACTTACCAAAAATACTTCTAAATGAAACCCAGTTACAAATTTACTTCTAAATAATTGCTGTTAAGATTGCGACTACCATCCATTTTGATTTCGTGAATGTAATGTTGATCTTAAGGAATTTTTACGATTCTAAAAATATTTTTACACTTATTTTAACTATTCATTTCAGTGTTTTCTGGTCTTTAAAATATTCTAATATATTTTCGAAAAATGAAGAGAAAATATAATTCGTCAGAAACCTTCATTATATTTAGATCTTTCGGAAAAACTTTTTTTGCATTCAAATTGATAAAAAAAAATTATAGATTTGAAGAAGGTAGTAGAAATTCCATAGGATCAATATTACGTACACGAAATCAAAATGGCTAGTAGACGGGAACCTTAAGACGTATCGTATGTATAATAAATGCAAAATGTAGCAATAATATTGTCCCAAAAATCTATGAAATTAAATATAAATAGTAGCGAATTGAAATTCTTTTCTTAAAAACAACTTCTTTAAAAGTGTTTCTAATTAAAAAAAAATGTAAATAAAAATTACTCTTAAATAAAACTTCTTTTTCCATATGATTTCTTTTTAATTCAATACTTTTATTGGTTAATGGCTTGTTAATTGTAAGAGTTATATAATCACATTGATAACTTTTCAAAATATTTCATACGTAATTCTTTCCTTATACATGAATAACAAAATCGAGCTCAGAATCTCATAACTCTTCCTCTCCTCAAAAACGCATTTTAACGTTGCCATCAGTAATGAAAATCAATAAAATGGTCGGAAGCAATGATGGAGCTTTTTTATAAATTATAATCATCACAAGATGTTTATCTGAGTACATCTAGGCATCACGGATATTCTAATAATAAAAGCTACATATAATAAGCATTGTTTCAAATTTCCTTTCATTATTCCTTAGAGAAATTTATGGAAGATTGTAAATGCTCTACTAATACCAGAAGTAACTTAAAACAATTTTATGAATAATCTATAGAATTCTAAGTCGTAAAAAATGGCTTTTATCTTCCTTTAGGGACTTGGAAACAAAATGCTAACAGTAAAAAAATTAGAACGTAAAAAAAACAATAATTGCCGAATTTCAGTTAAGTGTAATGGAACTTCTTCAAAACTAGTCCACATAAGACAAGGAAAAAATGCCTTAATTTAAGTATAAAAGTGTTCTCAAACCCATTTCTTTTTGATAACCCTTAAGGATTTTCATACGATGTGGTTTGATTTGAAAACTTCTTGTGAATAAACCGAAACATTTGCATATTCGATTAGAAATAATGAAATATAGTGAATAAATTGATTTGATAGCGTTTATAAACTGCAGAGATTTTAGTAATAGAGGTCGAGATAAAAGAGAAAGTTTAGATGTATTCAACTTAGAGATTTGTGTGAAGGAATCATTGGTGAATAGACATCTGATTGGATGTGGATTACACGTTTAGCACTTATTTAAATCCAAATAGGTTGGTCGAAAGATAAATTTGCATTTAACTTTAGGTTTGAACGCTCTTAAAGACTTTTTTCACATACATAATAATTTAAGAATTGAATTTTAAATAATCGAACATCGGAATAACACCCAATTTGATTTCATTCATTCGTCAGTTATTTAATTAAAAACTGAGAATTTCTCTAAGGAGAGTTACTAATTTATTGTTTATTGATGTCACATTTAGAAGTAACAAGATTGCTATTATCATCGAACTTCGTACTTTGAACCTCCATCAGGTGACAAGGTTGACACCTGAGCTGATACCTCCATCTCTAAGCTTCCATCCAACGAAAGTAGCATGACTTGAGACCTCAATAACAGATTTAATGTTCATCAGTCCTCTGTACGACGTGTCTTAAGTGTCATGAAGGTTCTAGCTCCCAACTCAATGGAAACAACCCCATTCACGAATTTCCAACCATCGTCAGAGGTAGAACTATTAGTAAATAGAAAATAAATGTTACATAAAGGATATTTGTTGAGAGAGATTTCTAGAATTAAAGAGAATAGAGACTAAATTGAGATCAACGGAAGATGATTCCCCAATTTTAACAAATAATGAGCTGGATAATAATCATTACAAACATTGTAGAAAATAAAAATTTATTATTAGGGATAATTTTAAGAATTAAAAGTTTATTAAATACTTCACACCAACCATCATTAATATTTGTGAAACTATGTAATTTCCGTAAAAATAATAACGTGAAGTTTAATTTGTAGTTTGTAATTATCTTTCGTCAACTCTTCCACGATTTTCTTTACAACTAAAGCTTTGTGACCTTTTAATGAATTTTCTGCAATTGAAAATCTCTACTAAAAATGAATCGTGACTTTTGTAGATTGGAATTATGAAAGTGTTATAAATAAGGTTGAAGAAATTCATACTTAAGCAATGGCGTGTTTAATACGGTGGTCGATTGTTTTGTCCTTAATAAGGACAGTGAGCGGAAATCATCAAATAAAACATCGGTATTATCGGATCCGCGTTAAGTAAAGATTCTTTGGAGTAACTCTAAATGAATTTATAAGGGGTTAGGAAATCGAACCCTCAACTTTAATTCGTCTATTTCTTTGAACCCGAAAGGGTTGGTAAAAATTACGATAATCATTTTATTTAAACCTTAATCAGATGCATATAGGAGTAATTACCACAGATAAAGTAATTGAAGGGGGAGTTCAACCTGTTAACCCCCTTTCACCTCCAGCAAGTTAGTCAAGTTTCATATGTTAACCCACAGGGTTAACATATGAAACTTGACCAATCGGCAATGCCTAAAAATGTACTGTCGCTTCTCATCTGAGATCAACGGTTTCTTATAATCTCCCGTGGGAAACTGAAAAATAATGTAACCGCCTTTTACAACTGCTATATAGTTCCAACTTTGCTTTACATTCAAAGTATATAACATGATTTTGATGAGTTTTTTCTAATAAGGCTGGGGGGAGGGGAGACAAACAAAAGTATTTTCGTCAAACCTAGCTCATTGGATGTTTACATGTGGCGCTTTAGTCAGCTCTTAGAAAGAGCCATTATAGATAGTGTCGAGATTTGAAGCAGAGTTTTGCGAGAGCATTTTGTATTTTTGCAACGAGTATATATAGTAACGAGTTTTGTACCTTTCTATATCTTAAATTACCTTTTACTCATTACAGTGCAAAATAAAACGGCCAAAAGAAGCACAGAAAGTCATATTAAGTGTTAATTTAACGAACAGTGGGAAATGAGTTATTATTTATAATAAATACATCAAAAAAGCCGTTTTATATTGTTTGTGAAAGTATTTTTTCACATAATAGAAAACATGATCTTAATAGACATATAAAACACAGCATCAGATTCGGACGAAAGAAAAAAAAAGGAAGTTTATTCTTAGATCTGAGTTGCGAAATGAACATGTGATTAAGAAAAAGGAGGAAATCAGAAGATGAAATGTATATGATGAAGTAAATTGTGAAGACTTTATTTGTTACAAATTTATGTTCTGTAATAAATATATCCTTTACACATAATAAACAAAAAGTTGACTATTAACATACTTTATGTCAATAAACACACTTTGATTAAAATGATTATTAAACATAATCCAGAACTCCTGATAAGCAGAGAGAACAGACAAATCCAAATTCCAAGAGGATTTTGCTCTCTGATAATTCGCTCTCAGTGCCAACAACTGAAGTCCCGAGTTATCTTTACCAACTATAGACTCTCTGACAGCTTTAGCACCATAACGAAGCGCTCAATCTCTTGTACAAGAGATCATTCCAGATTATAGTAAATAGATACATCATTAAACTGGGGTAAATAAATTAATTTGACAGCGTGATTCAGTTATTCCTTTTCCTCCCCTAAGCTAAACAGATTCTACCTTTATCTCTATTTAATAATCTCTAACTATGAACGTGACACGATATAAAAAGTATTTGAGTTATATGAGACATGTGAACTCTTCAATCAAAAATTTGGCTTATGGCATGGAAAAGGTTGGCCATGCCTGTGCTAGGACTTGCCAGTTTATTTCAATTGACGCTATGCTTAGCATGACTAATCAATTGAGGTAAAAACGAGTATCCGTAACGAGAATCATAATTATTTAAAAACATTGTTAAAGCTACGAACAACAATGTTAGAAATATTATCAATTTACAACCATTTAAAAATATTTTGTTTAGTTACACAACAATTTTGAAAACAAGTTTTGTCAGGCGATTTATAAAAATAATCTAAAGAGGTGTACACAAAAGGATGGAAATAAGAAATATCTTGACTACTAAACACAATTCTTGCCAAGCAACCAAGCAAGAAAGTATATTATTTCTGTAAAACTGATTTCGTGAAATTAAATTATAGTTCGCAATAGTGTGGTAGTTTTCTTCTAATCGCTCTTTTACATTTAAAAATTGAACAAAATTCATGACGTTGGGATTTTCACGATTTTCTCTTCACTAACCTAGGGGACTTATATCAATTCGAATTGCACAAAAGTACAATTTCTTCCCAACCAAAATTAAGCGTAATTAGGGAAATTAGATGAAGATGAGAAGTGAAGTGAAGCGATTTAGAAATAATGATAATTAAATGAAATAGAACTAATGAAAAATGAAGGAAGATAGAGGATACTGACTTGTTGTCAGATAATTGATATTTGCATTGAAACTCTTCTATTAGTTTTGTAAATTGAAACGGATATTATATTAGAAGTATGAGAATAAGAATCAGCTGTTTATGAATTGATTGAAGCATTGAAATGAAGTGGTAAGCTAAGACTTTATTAGTAGGTCCTAAGTTAGAATTGATAGGTTAGTGGGGGTCCGAGGGAGAGCAACACTAGTTATTCTACAGAGATAATTATTGTTTTGTGAAATCGAATGAATGAATGTTTCTACTTTAATGTTGAAATAGTTTGTCCAAAATGTACAACGATGTTAAAAATAAGTGCTCTAAAGTTTTCCCCCAGTGTTTATAGCCTACTTGTAGAGGGCGTTTTGTAAAAGGCGAGTATAAGATGTCACTCACACTCAGAGCATAACAGTCAGTGTGTAAACGAACGAGTTACACTCGTCAGTAGGAATCGTAAAGTAATGCTATCAGAATAGTTACTTTATAAACTATTGTTGTTATCAACTAACAGGGACTGTACCTTGTCTTAGAATTTAAGACAACAGTAAATACAACAGTTAAGTGAAAAAAATCGCGAAGTAACTGTAAACTGCGCACAGATCACTAAAGTAAAGCGACAGAATTTAAACGAACGAGAGGGACCGTTATTGTAAGCTAAAAGTTTGTTAACAAAATTAAGAGCAAGTTAAGAGTCTGTGAAAATTCTAATAGATTAGATGTGGGAAAAAGTGTTTGATGGTAAAAGAGAAAAAAAGTAGTTAAATGATGTTATAAGCTTAAAGTAAAAGTGTTTTCTACTGATGTAACTTATAAAAAAGAAGAAAAGACGTTAAAGGTGTTTTCGAGAGTAAACAAGTTGAATATCATCAAAATTGTCACTCCATAATTTCTGTCTCCATAATACATTAGAAACTGTAATATTCTAGCATTATAGTCGCATAGTCATTTACCATTCCACTGACTGTATTGAGTGACTGTTTGAAGTATCGTGCAGCCTTATCTTCTAGATTAGCATTAGAGGTTCGGGGTGTTCCATGTCGCATTTAATATACCCACGCCTAGCGTGTGGCCGCCTCCAGCGTCTTAGAGGCCCAATTACAGTCAATTGGGCGTTGACCTTTTTGCACCCTTGTACACACTATGCAAAGCCCAAGTCCTGTTGCTTAATTACACCTCTCTCACAAAATATAGCGTCGCATAAAATCTTAAGTATGGAGCCATTTATGAGTTATTTTAGCACTCTTAGCCAAGTAGGAGAAAGCGAGATGCACTAAAAAGAGTTTCTAGAGGTAATATTTGTTCATTACAATAAATTACTTTTTTGGTGGATTTATAATCGAATGATATAAGATTTTATTGACGCGATGAGGTATTTTTAGGGTTCTCCGCTGAGTGGAGAATTTATTGGATGTTATAAATGGAAGGATATTCTTGTCGTGTGATTGAGTTCCGTTTTCTGGTCTTGGGTAATCATTCGATGGAACTGAGGTGAAGAGGAAATGATTTGTGTGGGATGGGTTTCATCGTTTTAGGGGAATATCATAAACGCGAGCACTCACGTAGCACGTAATAATGGAACGTGTGACAATTATGACACTGCCGCATATGATAATTGATATCAGATATTTTTAATAAGGTTTTGCGATTAATAATATAAAAGATAATTAGTAAGATAGTGTTAGATAAAATGTATGATAGTTAATAATAAGGAAAAATATAAGGTAATTAATACATAAGACAATGAAGAATAATTAATAATAAAATATAAAATGGAAGATAATTCATAATAAGATAATGCAAGAGATTTAATAATATGATAAAGTAAGGTAAAGTTAATAAGATAAGATAATTAATAATAAGATTTTGTAAGAGAGATTTTTGATTGAATGATAAAATAAGACCGGTTGAAACATTAGAAAATCTATTTAAAAAATAATTGATTATAAGATAATTAATAGAAAGACAAAGCAACATAGTTAATAAACTAAAACAATTAGTTACAGAATATATATAGATAAATGATATTAAGCTATGCTAATTAATAAGGTAATTAATTAAAAGATGAGGTAAGATAATTAATGATAAGGGAGAAGGTAAGCTAATTAATAATAAGAGAAGGTAAGCTAATTAATAATAAAATGAAATAAAGTTATAATAAAAATGGAAGATAAAATAATTGATAAAGAATTAAAAAGTGTTTGAAGATGCAATGAAAAGCTTATTTATATGAATTACTCATTGTAATTCATATAAATATATTTTATAATTTTGTTTTGTTTTTTAACATTAATATTACAGTTTAAGAAGAAATCAATTCCTACTTCTAAATTTTAATTCAGACTGAATTTGAGTGCCTTCAAAACAAAGAGAAAAATAAAATTAGATTACATTAGAGTTTATATATTATTGGTTGTTTTCATAATTAATTTACATGTTATAGATTTTAAGAAAAATAAAATCTATAACATGTAACACTCGGGGGTGAATTCAAAATAAAGGGATTTGTTATTATAGTGTAATCATTATAAATTATTCCTTTTAAAGGTACAATCCATGCGAATTAATTTTTATTTATATTTTATGCGTATCATTTAGCATTCTTTTGGTGGCAACTGTTATCGCTATCTCCTAACGATGATGAACAGATTGTTCATGCTAAAGCCTTTTCAAATTAGATTTAGGTTGATTAAGCATAGTATTTTACAGTCTGTTTTTCATCCAAACGTGTATAATTCTTAAACTTGCATGTTGATGGTTAATTTGCTTTTTCAAACGCATGTTTCGTAAAATATATTTTCTCGCTTAAAGTTTCAATTATTCGTTCAATGCTACAAGAACAAATGTTTGTTTTTTAGTAATCAACATTATTGTTGTGTCATAGATCATACAACTTGAGTTTCTTAAATGCTTGTTGTCAAGCCTAAAATTCATTTTTTGCGTTCTTATTATTTTAATTGTAATGAATGGATTGTTTGTAGCATAGAATAAACGTAGAAGTATTCGTTCAACTTCACATCTAAATAAGAGGTATTCAAACTTTTACACGTCGGGGAATCCTTTGAGCTTACTATTTTCTTGAAGGACCCCCCCTTGATCAAAGAGAGAAAAATAGGATATAAAGGCTTTATCCTACTCAGATTTATTAAAATATTACTGCATCTCTATTTTATCACAATGCAAACGTCTCAATAAGATAATGAATGGTAAGGTAGTTAATGGATATTGGGAGGGGTTCTAAAATATATTCTATGTATAATAAACAAAAGCAACGATATTTTAAGTTATAAAAAATTGATAAAAACAAAATTTTGGATGCGATTGTTTTTTTTTATTGCAAAGTATTTTTACGTCTGGAATAATTGTTGAAATCTGCAACCAAATGTCATCTGCATCCAATCGGTTTTCACTATTTTCGCATCCATATGTTGGTATTCAAACACGTACTGGATTCGTGTACCGAAGAAAAAGGATTGAGACTTCTTGATCTATTTCAGGCTATTACTTCCTTGCATCAAATTTACCAATTAGTTAGTTTTTGCTCGCCATACTAGAATAAGGGTTTTTTTGTGAGTAAGTGTCATCATACCTAGTGCTTCTTTACCATATATCACTCCTTGTAATAAAATTGTCTTATTTTTCCATTATAATGCAACTCATGAATTAACTATATGACATATTTATATAACTTAATTGTTTTCCCATAATGCAGAATCTAATAATTTACATGAATGGTTCTAACTGTGCTTGGAATATTTTTTTTTGCTTAAATTCTTTGTTTAATTCACAAAACACATTAACTTGGTTACAAAAATTTGACTTCTTCAACCAAAATATAGGATTAAATGTTGACTTAAATGTTATGATGTTGAATTTTAAGCCATGCTGTGGATAAGATCCAACCGAGTCTCAAAGTTTTCAGATGAGATATTATAAGTTTAAATAATCAGGTATTAAATCTTGTTCAAGATATTATGGTACTATATGTATTTTTTTTTTTTTTTTTACACTTGAATGCACGGGTAGAAAACAAAACAACAAACGAGTACATAAATGTGACCGTATGAACTTCATTTTTGAAAAGTATATTAAGTGTTCTCCAATATCCGTGATTTCTGAGAAAAAGATGTGATATAGAATATTATTGTTTATAATTTTTTCGCTCGTTTAACTTACATCCTGACGATAAAGTAACTATTTATAAGAAGAAGGTTATGATTTTTCAAAAAATTTTGTCACCCTTGAAATACTTTTTCCTTTCATTTCAATAACATTCAGAATTAAATTCTGAAATGCTTTTTTTCTATACTCACAACATTTGAATATTAAACATAATTGTTCTACCCTAAATAACTTTAATTTAGGTATTGTTTGATTATTTCTTGAAATTATGTTAAATGTATCGTTATATTTCATTTATTATCTGTTCTAATTATAAGACGAGTCCTATATAAAAGTTCTGATAAGAGCGTAATATTGGTATATTATGTGCCCATATGGAATACATTTTAATACAAATTTTACTAAAAACTTCTTATTCCTTAATTAATTTATTTATTAATAACAAAGATTTTCATGTATATATGCTATTAAAATTAGAATTTTAATTCATTGTATTCAATTTAGAATTTAAAAATTAAATAATTAATTTTTTGTTTGGATTAATAAATTGTCTGGAATTCCTCAATAGATGGCAGCACAATTTGGGAAAAGGGACGTCATTTCTCGTCGTTGGAAGAAATTTTTGCATGCAATATATCGCATTACGCTTGCTTGTGTTATATTATTTACCATCATAATAATCGGTGGAATACTTAATAATAATTTATTTTCAAAATGAATTTTCTAATTTTTCTTTTTTTTCTTCTTTTAAATTAAATATGTCGTTAGATTTTTCAAGACATTCGCCTATCTTGATGGAATTAATATTATGGTTATTCATTTTCTTTCCCTAAATTATGATAAGTTAAATAATGATATATAAATCATTAATGAAAATAATCACTAGTTACGTAATTTTTATTATATTAAAATTATTTTTAAATAAATATTTTCAAAAACTAAATTTTGCATTAAATTGTAATTAAAACTTTAGTGCTATAAAATGTTGTGGCTGTTTCATTACTTAGGCAAAGAACAAAAATTTATTTCTTTCATAAAATAAGTGTAAATGATGATGGCTTTATAGACGAATAAAAATAGAATATTTTTCTTTAAGAAAAGGCTTTCAATTTATTTGAACTCATTTTCAGATAATTTCTTGAATGAAAGATTTTGTTAATTTATTTAAAAGACGAGCAGTTTTCACACAATTATTTAAAGTTTCACTTTATTATTTCCGTAGATCTTGATTTTTATTTCTTCAAATAGATCTTCACAAGCATTAATCGATTATCAGGAATGCCTTTTTCAGATAACTGTCCATCGAAGTGTCCATACGTTATTTTCATTTGATGCTTATTACTATATGAAAAAAAAAATAATCCTGCTAACATTTCGTTACAAATTCCCTACAGTCTGTATCGTGGAACGAAAGCTGACTTTGCAGATCTTAAGCGCGCACGATAGAATAAATTAATAAGAAAAAAAGAATCGTATCATGAAATAAGCTTGAACATTACCTTTTAAAGGAGAAAATAGGAAAGTTTATGAAATTAAATAATTAAGGTGAGAAATTAATAGGAATTAAGTTAAATCATTATTTACGAAAAAAGTGTATTTCTAATCTGTTGATTTTGATAAGATAATAATAACAATTACAAAATAATTGAAATTCATAAAATTTAATATTTCTGGTTCACTCTAATTTTATAAATTATATAATTAATTTATAATAATTTTATAATTAGGTAATTAAAAATTAAATAAATGAATACGAATTATAAATCTGAAGGTTTATATAAGAAAATAACAAAAAAATTTAAATAATAGTCGGACTCAAACAAAATATAATACAGCAGCAGATAATGAGCTGATGGAATAATAGAATAAATAAATAATTTCCAAATTAAAAAAAAGGGCTTGTGATTATTTATAACGTCCCACCGAGGAACATCATGAAGACTATCGACGGAATTCCTAAGGGGACCAATCTCATCCAAAAGGGTTTAGAGCTATAAACCGGCCTCCCGGGAGTCTGTCATAATTGCATTCAGCATTTATTGTCAAAGAAAATTTTCTTCAAAAAAGGGTAGAATATAACAATAATTTTTGGAACAAATAACGTAAGAGATTACATAATTGCAAAATACAAAGATAAATAAAAAACTTACAAAGTATTTACCAAGCAGAAAATAAAAGGAACAAGCATAAAAATCAGCAGTTAAATTTTCTTACAAAAATAAGGTATACAACAGCCGACTTATAACATATTAAATTGAAGAAAACAAAAAAAAAAACAAAAAAAAAAAAAACCATCCAAAACCTCGTGAACTAAAAATGAAGAATTAGACAAAAACATATATATACGCATTCACAGTATTCAATTATATACAAACAATAAGGATAATTGAAATATTCAGAAACATAACCGAAATTTACACAATTAAGAAACCTGCTGAGTAATTTTATGAGCCTTAAGAATACAGGATTTAAGATTGAAATGGAAACAGGGATTTTCACACACAGACTACAGACAAGTAGGTTTCTCTTCAACAATAGGAGAATTTAAATGAAAAAATTTGGTTAAAGAGCAAGGGAAGACTTGGTCAGCCTCTCCAACAGAGCCACAGAAACATAAATTTGTATTTTTCAAATTAAAACGTTATAAATAACAAGTGAAAATGTTATAACCGGTTAAGAAGAGGATAATAGAACTTGAATTGGAACAAAAGTTTTAATTTGGTTCCAGAAATAAATAATTTAACTCTAATACCGGTAGTACTAGTTGATAGCCAAAACTTCCCGATAGAGAGTATTTTATTTTTAAAATTTTAACTATGTGAGAACGAAGGGCAGGGACACTCATACCCTCATCATCAGTGACAGCGAATTTCGAAAATATATTTTCAAATCTGTTGTAATAATTCCTGACGTAGGCTCGACCCCAGTATAAGTTGTAAATATCAGAATAACGATATGAATCCTTCTGTAATGATATTAAAAAATGTGGTTTATTTCTTGTTCTCTGCAGTAGCAATTTCCATGATAAGCTGTCAGTATCAAATATCAACTTTGAAATTATCAGAGACGATCCACAGTACAGCAAACCCACTTGCCAAAATCTCGGCCTGGAAAACAAAGTTATAAGAATATAATCACACATACAGATTCTATTAGGACCAATACGGTGTGGGACATACGGTGAATCTAATCCTTGATCTGTTGGTGTAAGTCCCACTCGGAGGGCCCTGAAAATCAGTTAAGAAAAATAATTTATTCCTTAGGACGAACAGTTCTCAGGCAAATTCTTAAGTCGAATGGGATTACATGAATAAATTGATATAAGTTTGAATTATGCTGCTTATTGTACTTCAGACCCGAGATGCAAAGGGACTTTAGTGACATCTGGGCTCGTACTCTTCATTCAATGAAGACAACATCAATCGCGAGTCCACGATTATCACAACAATAAGGAGCCTTTAGTACCGAAATGAACTTTAAGTTCCTGTGAGTTTATTTATGAGTTGTGTAACATATATCATAATGTACAATTTCTAGATAAAATGATTATTATTAAAGTAAAATTCATTTATATTTGGTCACGTGTTCTCCTTTCCCTACTTTGTATGAGTTAAAATAAAATTTAAAGCTCTTTCATTTAGCACTTTGTGGCTTAAGAACGTATTCTAAGTATTAAACAATGTTTTATTGCACATTATATAAATAATTTTTTTCTCCTAATGTAAATAATAAGTTTTATTGCTTCAAATTATAAAAGTATAAGTAACGCTCTTTACGAGCATTATTATGCGCAAGAATATTTCTTTCTTCTTATACTTTTACCTCACCTATTCAAAATGAGCATAATTTTTTCTTTTCTTTTGTGCAGGTAGTCGAGCATGCTCGGAGCCGCTGGAAGTAGGCATTGCCGGCGTCGGTCACTCAGTCCATGTGTGACACCTGCACCCTCCTCGAGGAACTCCCTGACCCCGGCCGGGGAGGCCGAGTTGGCGGGGCTGGCCAACCGAAAGTCGCCCAACCGACTATCCATCCCTGACCTGCCAGCTGGGGTCCAGCTGAACCGAAGAAGAGCAGCCAATACAACTGACCAGAAGACATGTGTGCTACTGCACGCCAAGCTCAAAGGGATAAAAGTAGACGAGAGCTCGTAAGTACCCTTCCTAAGCACTTGTATGAACCGGGTCACACAGGAAGAAGCAGTTTTTAGCTCTCCCATACTCATTAAAATTTACTAAAATTGCGAAAAAATTCCATAATGGCTAAGAAAAGAGAAGTGTAATGAACTTTAGCACTTTCAGATTTCTTCCATATAATGGTGTTCGTCGTGGAACTTCTCTTTATATGTATTTATCTTACCGTTAGAAGGTTATGAACGAGCCCAGCTTGCATTCGAATAACGCACCGTAATGCGCGCAGACGAGTTCGGCTCGTTTCGAAATATTTCGACCCAAATGGTTGCAGCCGAGCCCTACTCGCATAGCAAAACTTTTTCCCAATGCGTGCTGACAAGCTGAGTTCGTGCACGTATATTATCCTGCATGTTTGCGCTACAAAATTTCCCAACACTACTCAAAAAATCCAATAAGATGTAGATGGCTGTACGGTACCTTGCCATTTTTTTGCATAATGAGGGAAAATGTTACCGCTTTAATTGTTGTTAATCTAATTATTTTTCTTGTGTAATTTGACAGGACTTTGCTACTGAGAAATGGTTCAAAATCGAAAGTTAGATAATTCTGATGATAAATAAGTTTTATTACAATACATATGTGATGAATAATCTCATGTTTTAAAGTGTATCACACACTTTATGAGTTTTAGGTAAATATAAGAATTAACTGTTTCGTAAAGATTTAAATTACGTGTATTTAATTAGATATATTTTAATTTAATATTTTACAGACTAATACTTCTAATATGTATTATTTACTTAATTGTTTAAAAGGCCACATACAATTGTTGTAATTGCTACATTAAAATAGCTCAAATAATTCTTTAAGCACTATCTTTTAAAAGCAAATGGACTATCTATATCATCCTTTGAAAAAAGGTGACATTTTCGAAAGCAACTCGGAGGGGGGGGGAGTGAAACATTTGCCTCTTTCAGCAATCGTTTGATCCTCGCACTGCACATAATAAGACAGCGAAAATTGTTGATTTTCGATGAAGAGATAATTTTTACTCTTATAATGTTCTTAGCACTCTCAGAAACCGTTATGAAGTATCCCCCCCCCTTCCAAAAAAAAACCTCATTTAGAAAATTGAATTTCCTTTCTTAAGGTTAATACTGTTTCGATATGAGCCGAAATTCTTTTCTTAAAAAAAAGTTACAGCTAAACATATTGCCAAAAAAGCGAAAATGTTGCCAAGTTAGTAAAAGTGATTACATTTTTGCAACCAAATCACTGAACAGTAAAACTACCAACATATGTGATATCTATGTATGTTAATCTTTTTTTGGGGGGGGACTTTAAACATATTTTCTAAAAGATGAATGGAAAAAGAAAATTTTAGACTGTAAATTTTGACTACAGGTGATAGCATTTGCTAAAAAATCTATCAACAATATAGAATTTTTCTTTTTGGCAAGATTCAACATACCAATATTTAAAATAATATATTTTCGTAAATAAAACAAGTCACTTTCTTTAAAAGAATGACAACTTCATTTAGAATTATTTCCCTCATAAATTTTATATACATAGATTAAAGAGAGAAAAAAACGTGTTTTATTTGGCGATTTTCTCCTGTGTGCGGCTAAGGGAAAAATACCTACGTTTTTTGCAATCTATATATATATGCTGATACTCGTAATTTAGCTTAGAAAAAGTTCAAAACATTTTCGGCTATTAAATGAAAATATTATTTACTCGATTTCGTAACAACACATATTTGGATGTACTTATCAAAACTATATCACATCTTCGGATTTTGACAAAAAAAAAAAGAAGTATCTTCAGTTTTCTTTTTTATTGTTTTGCTGATTTAAATAACTCTTATTTCTACCTGTATTCTTTCAAAAATTACAGAATTACTGAAGAATAATTTTTTACTATATTAGTATTTTTATCGTATTTTGTGTTAAACAATTTAAAAAGATTGATGAAAAATTGAACACTTTAATCAATTATAAGTGCATAAGATAATTAAATTCTTTTTATATGTCTTAATTTTTAATATACTCGTATATACTCTACCTTTTTGTAAAATTAAATTAGGAAATATCTTTTTACATTGTTCTATAGTCGCAGTAGAATGCTTTATGTACTTTCAGAAATTCATTCTACAAATATTTTACAGAATTTTTTTGTGCAGTGCAATTACAACTATTTTTACAAAGAAGTTCACAAAATGCATTGATAATATATATAATACGATATATAAAAAGAATTACAAAAAAAATTACAATTTTTGCTGAGCAAATCCACACGTAATTTTTTAGTCATTCCTCTTTCTCGAATTAAATATAAATAATTTAATCTAATAATGCACTTTTTATAAAAGTTTTTCTTTTATGCATTAAGAGCATATATCTTTAGTTTATACCTATATTTTTATTTTCTATCTACACTATCTAATTAAGAAGTGGAATTAGAGAAACTAAGTTTAATTTAATTTTTTTTCTTTCAAAAGATATTCATTCGAAAAACTAAATAATTTCACTGTTTATAATTTTTATTTCTAGACGCTATTATACGTTTTAAAAAATTATTAATAAATGAAATATTGTTTTCAATTTATTTTTTATAGTACACACGTGTAAGCAGAGAAGCTTACAAAAACACAGAATTTAATTGCTTAATGTAAGATCTATTTTGCTTTATCTCTGTTATATTATTTTGCTTCCTGCAAAAATTAAAACATATCCCAACGTGTGTATATATATATATTTGCTAATGAATGATTTTTTTTAATCTTTACATTATTATAGTCAATAAAATATATTGTCTAAATAGAATTAATTTTTATAGAATGAATTTTTATATGTATTTAAAATTTGCAAAGAAGAAAATATATAAACAATACACACTAATTATATAAAATTATTTAACACACACTAATTATATAAAATTATTTAATACACACTAATTATATTATAACTTATTGAAATACATATAAAACTAAACAGATACAATCTTCTTTTTATATTCGTCTTAGCTCTGAGTGTTTGTTTGGTATAAAATTTGAGTATCAACTTCGGTTTCTTTAATTGCTTTTAACGTGTTTTTGAAACCACACGCGTTTACTGAATATTTCGCTTTCAGTCCACAAAATTCTGAAATCAAAAGTTGTGATGGCTATAAATTTTATTATTGGTTTGAAGTTGATGTGTATATAAGATTATTAATTAGAAAATGAAAACCGAAAATACTGCATATTAATACTGATGGGAGAGGGAAATGCAGTATTCCTTCTATAATTTGGAGTACCTGTACACTGGCTGACACGTCTCAGAAAATTATTTTATACCTTCTACTTTAATGGAATAATGCAGGATATCAATATAAAACAATTCATTTTTTGTAGTTTTAATTATTTTCCATTTTTTACATTTTATTTGAGTGTACTGCATTGAAGTTTTTCCAATAACATTTATGCATAAGTTTTTCTTTTAATTGTGTTACTATTGGTGATTTTCCAGTAATCCGGCATTTTCGATAATCTGGCGGTGCTTTGGTCTTACACCTGCCTGATTTTGAAGAAATGCTATTGTACATTATAACACACCTAAAATATATTGGGATTACAAAAAAACCTTTTACAAAAAGTTACATTAATACTTAAGTTGGTGTTGAATTTAATAATGTTTACTGATTCAGCTTCAAAATGACAAAAGCAATCAAACGATCGTCCTTTGTTTTCGTGAATAAAACTGTTATGAAATACTTAAGAACTAAATTTGTCGCTAGATGGAGCCACGAATGTATAAATTGCTCAGTAAGAAAACAATATTACAGTGATATTTCAATTCACGGAAATTATTTCGCGTCTTCTGAGAATCTTTACGCAAACCGATGCAATTTTTTCTATTTTAAATTAAAGAAAATAGAAATAATCTGTTAAAGCCTTAAAACCAAGTAATTAACCTTATTTTTATTGATTTCTGTAAAAATAAATATAGAAATAAATGATTTGAAAGTGTTCTATGAAAAATGCTTTGATATATAATTTATTAAAATAGGAAATTATTTCCCTTTCTATAAATTGTCTTTTTTCATCAAAGATTTGATTAACCTTCCTAATACACTATCACTTGTGGTGTTTATTATTATTATTATTTGAGCAATATTGATGACTAATTTACAGCAAAATATTTATGAAAATATAAGTGAACTATTTGAGTGAACGACGTTTAATTGGTGCTAGAGAGAACACAATATTTCCACGTGAAGTTTTCTCTAACAGAATCACTGATCGTGAATTGAAGAAAGATGTGTCTGAAAATTTTCAAAATCTTTTTACTATTTTCCAAACACAAGAAAATAAAGTTTCATCATCGAATATTTATATATATTTTAATATTTATTCGAACACAAATTAAAAATTGATAATATATTACGTAGCATTAACAAAAATATTATTAATAAAAAGGCACCTTTTAAAGTATTGCAATTAATTTTATCGTTCTAATTCAGGTATATTCATTATTGACAAATTTAAAAAATACACTTTAAGTAATTTCAACTCTATTTAATCTATTTCTAGATATTAATATAGATGTA
>BMAW01097162.1:18277-41852 GCA_019974015.1 Nephila pilipes
GCTTTTTCAGCCATTACAATTGATATCATCCCCCTCCCAGCTGCATTGATTTGGGTTTTAGACATTTTCTATTTGTAGTCATCGGTTGTCTCAAGTTGAGCTGTGGGTCACTTTAACAGCCAAGCCGTAGCCGGGATATCACTAGTTATGATGTTTGATGCGGTTGTCTCTGTTAGACACATAGAGGTAAGAGTTTTGCGTCTGGAGTATAAGCTATTAGTTATAGGCTGTGCTGTCATCTAGTGTTAAAGTCTTGGGTCAACTCTTTGGCGTAATAATATTTTTTTTGATACCGAGAAGGGAGAGAAAATTGAGTTTGGACTCTCCGGCGGTGATTCGAAATCTCCTCCATTGGATTGAAAGAAATGTTTTATAGGTCACATTTGCTGCGTTGTTTTCTACTAAACCCAAAGAAACGTCTCTTTCGGGCCTGCTATTAAGGTGTTTTAGCTTCTGACGCTACCATTGAAGAAGCCGTCACGCGCTCTTCGAAGTTCACCTCACACTCGCTTGCACCTAAATGGTGTGTACACACTTTCACTATTTCTTCTATCTCATTTAATCTCTAATCACACTAATATACTTCCAATACCTCTATTTATTACCCACACACATATATATATATATACATATATATATTCCAAGATTCCACACATTCCAAGATGTCCTACGTTATCAATTACTTTTCTTAAGACTCCCTTTACCATTCATTTTGATTTCGTGAATGTGATGTTAATTATATGGAATTTCTACTTCGGCCCTCAAACCTATTCTATTTTATTTTTAAACTTTAAAGCGAATTTAAAAGAGCAAAAAATAATGAAGGTTTCTTTGGGATTACATTTTCTTCCCGATTTCCGAAAATATTTAAGAATATTTTATCCGGTATTAAGAATATATATCGGAAATCCCTCGAACGAATAATCAAAATGGAGGTAAGAGTATTATAAGAAATCAAGGAGAAAATGTATTTCCGCACAAACATTCATTATTTTTTACTCATTCGAATGCATGTTTTAGCATTTTATCTCTAAAATAGTAAAAAATTTGAGGATGGTAGTAGAAATTCTACTGAACTAAAATTAAAATGGCCGATAGATGGGAGCCTTAAGGCTCCCGTCTACCCGCCATTTTGATTTCGTGAACGTAACGTTAATCCTATGGAATTGCTACTTGAATTCTCCCATCTTTATTATTTGAACTATCTGAATGCAATAAAGTGCATCTGAAAGAGCAAAAAATAATCAATGCTTCTGTGGAATTACTTTTTTCCTCCGATTTTTAAAAATATTTGAAAATATTCTTTACAGACCGGAAAACTCAAAAACGAATACGTTAAAGGAGAATAAAAATATTTTTAAAAATCTTATTAAGAAAGTAATTCCACAGAAGCATTGATTATTTTTTGTTCTTTCAAATGCACTTTATTGCATTCAGATAGTTCAAATAATAAGGATGTGAGAATTAAAATCAAAATTCCATAGGATTAACATTACGTCCTCGAAATCCAAATGGCGGGTAGACGGGAGCCTTAAGTGATGACTATTATTTTAAAACTAAGGAATTAAATTCTGGTATTAAGAGACACTTTTAGAGTTTATCGAAGTTTTCAATTACCTGAAGATTCTTTTGAATATTATAACTAAGGATTATGCGTGAGAGAATGTTTGTGTAACGGAATGAAGATAACTGTTGCTATAGATGGATAAATATAATTCAGAATTGGAAAAAAAAAAACTTCTGGCATCACTGTTTGTGAATTTTCTTCACATTTTGTAATTAAATGGTGTCACTGACTAAAATATTGATCGACACACATATACGATCGTAGGATGTATTTCATATCGGAAGTTAACTCACACGGGATGAGGAAAACATTAGTCTGAGAAAAATTTCCTGAATTGTAAAAGTCTTTTTAATGAGAATTTTTTTTTTAAAAATTATATTACTACTAACCTGACTTTGTGATCCGTAGACGTAATAGTGCCTTATCATTCTGGTGTGTAGGATACATTTTATTTTTAAGTAATTTTACGAATCAGATGTTTTTATAGCTGTCTTAGTCTAGTTTTTTTGATCAAAGAAAGGAAAACAGTTAAGTTAAAAAATTTGAGGTATTCAATATAGACACAGATATAATAAGACTTAAAAACATTAATAAATTATTCAGATTTTATAATTTAAATGGAGAATGGGGATTAAAACGGAATGTAAATAAGTTTAGTGGTAGTGTACGTCCCGTTTCCAAGTTCGGGTTTGTTTTTCATAAACTTTATTTGCGCACCAAAATGGCAAATGATATGCATGAAATTTGGCGCATAAACCTCATCGCCAAAAAAAAAAATGTCGTCAAACCCTGGCTTGTACTACTCGTGCTAAATTGCTAATGGGGTTATCATAATCAATGTATGATATAATTTAATTCTACAAGGGTGCTCATTTGGGGCATCTATTACGCTTTTTAGCGTCATTTTATTTTTTGTTGCCAAGGTGTGAGCTAACATAGGGTTTTACTAAACTTTAAACTCATATCTGAAAATTTTTTGAACAGAGAAAAATAATTTTTTTTATAATATTCGAAGCAACATTTTCAAATTATTTCACAAATGTCTTATAAAAAATTATATATTTTCTGAAGTAAATAATTAAATTTTGTTTCAGTAGTTTGTCTCTCATGAATTAAGAAAAAATGAAAAAAAATTGTTTTGCGCACAGTTTTGCAAAAAAAAAAAAAAAAAAAAAAATGGATTTAAAAGTGCTAACTATTTTTTTTAAAAAAAATAACTGTTCAACTATTCAATTTTAAATATCAGAATAAAAGCAAACGACATAAATATTAAATGATTTGACTCAACATTAGAAGTAAAGCAAACGATAAATTATTAATAATATATTTTAAGATAAATGTTATTAATTTTAGAGCAAACGATAAAAAAATGCTTAATTTTTAAATGTTTTACTTCAATCCAATTAAAAAAAAAGTCCAGGAGAAATTTATTATGACATATTTTTGAAAATCAAATACATTACTGATGAAAGCAGATATCAAACGTCTACACAAATATTTGTGATAAATGTTTACGAAATTCCGGGTTGTCATTTAGTCGTTGATTAAAACAATAGCCCGTTTGGTGGCAAAAAAAAAAAAGAATTATTTTGTGTTAAAATTAAAAATTATTCGCTTTTGAAAATTGAATAAAATTGGCGAAGTTGCCGAAGTTAGCTGTATATATATATATTTAAAAAACAAATGTTGTTAATAAAGTTGAAAAAATTTTTTCTAATTGTTTTTGACAATGTTTTTAATTATTTTCCAATAATTGTGGGAATTTTAGAGTATAATGTGACCAATTTGAAACTATTATTAATGCAAAATATATATTATCTTATGATAGGAACTTAAAAATCTGTTCATTCCCTTTTTTTATTTATGTTATCTTTTAAAGTGAAATAAATCTCGAAACTCTGTCTTTTTCTTTATGCTACATTTCCGGGGAGATTTTTGACAGTTTAATTAAGATTTTTTTTTTTCTTACCCTTAATTTTAAAAAAGAAAAAAATATTTTTTTTTACTGTATTTTTTTTACTGGCCAAAATGCAATATATGTTCGAATGCTCCAGCTTATTCCACGAAGTTAGTATGTGAAGCATTTAGGCCTAACATGCATTTCGAATGCCCGAAATTGGACATTAAAAGCACATCAGCTAAACAAAACAAAAAGTCAATCTAAGAGTATACTGCTTCAGATTCTTTTATTTTATGCATCCCTTGAAAAATAGTTTTATAATATAGTTATCTATTTTATTTTTTTTCTCCTTAAAATAAACTGACGCTCTTAACTCTCATGTGTTTCTGAAATCGTTGATTGAAATATTTCAGTTATCGGAGTTCCACGTGAATGATTGATGATGTGAATCATTCCACTCTCCGTCATCCATCAAATGATTGAGTAAGATGTGCAATTTAACATCCTCAGTTTCCTATGAAGTTTTGAGGAGGTCTGCGGATTACTGGGTGTGCTATAGTTTAAACTCTTTAAATAGTAACTAAAAATAACTTGGTTTCATTATTATTATTTCGGTTAAGTGATTAAGTCTCGTAATTTTATTTTCTGCATTGTCATTATGAGTTTATGCTTGTGCAAACATGTTGAATCATATATCCAATGCTCAAATGTTAATTTTTTGCTGAGAAATTTTAAAGTTATTAGTTTAAATGCTTTGAAAAACCAGCAAAAAAAGTTTTAAATCATTATTAATACTATGCTAGTCGCGTTTTTACCACGTTTTTCTGAATTTCACTTGGTGTGTGTGTATGTGTGTCATCAAATTTTCGATCGCTAATTTAACATACTTCCCATCAAGCTAGAACTCTGAAACTTTGGGAATCGTTCTTACTCACCTAACAATGCAATATTTAAACATTTGCAATAAGTTTTAACTAATATTTCAATAATTTTAATAAGTCAAAATATCCCTTCCACTCGACGCTTTTAGGATTGAGGAAAAATTTTCTTTCCCCCTCTGGGAACACCGAGAATTCCCCATACGCCACATGAGGCATCGTAAAACTTTTCTATTCATGAAGGGGAGATAGTAAGGGTTGCTGACTTTTAGTTAGTAATCATTCGCAAGAGAGAAATAATCCAATATTTGACGCCATGTCATATCACAATAATTTTATCTGAATTCTGGTTTCTAGTTTTAATAGAATGACTTACAAACTTTCAAATGCATATTTTGATTTTATATTATGAATTTTTTAATATGCTCACAAATGTCTCTTTTTAAGTAAATTATAAAGTTAAAAATTATGTTTTCTAGAATTTGATGTACAGCATTTCAGAAGTACTAAGAAAGTAGAATTTAAATTATTGGCACGTCGACTAGAAATCATGAATTAGTAAAAGTAATTAGATACATAACTTTTATTTGCTCCATTCGTAATTTTTTAGTCTACGCAAATTGCTAAAAATAACTTAATCTGAAAAAGAATTCATTGTATCCATTGCTTAATTATGAGATAGATTGATGAAGGATGTGGTGCAATATAGGCTAATATCCCTTAAGTATGAGAAAAATATTAATAAGACATTATATAATAAATATTTGTCAGCTAAAATAATTTCAGAACTTTTTTAAAAAAATTTATTCTTATTTTTGTGCAATGTTTTCATGTTCCTTAAAAATAATTAAGTTCGCTTGTGTTTTATCCATGTTTTGGGGGTCTAGAAGAGTATGACGCGTAATACATGTAGATTTATCTACACTTAGCCAATCACACTCAAATTTTCCTCACCTCACCTCCACGCGGTTAGATCTGGTAATCCAAAAATATTTGGAAACTAAGAAGGAAAGGCTTGTATGTGTTGTAAAATTTTTCAATAAAAAATATTCAATAAATGATTGATTAAATTGAAATTATAATTAATTTTTTATGTGTTTATCACGTGTTTGTTTTGAATTTAATGTATAATAATTAATATTCTTTGTCATTATATAAAAATGTTGTTTTTAAAAACGTTGGTTTTTATCTCGAATTTTTAAAACGTTTTTATGTATTTCACTTTGTGTGTTTGTGTCATTAAATTTTCTATCGTTAAATTAACCAACTTCCCATCAAGCTAGAGCTCTGAAATTTTGGGAACCGTTCTTACTTGCCTAACAATGCAATATTTAGATATTTGCGACCAGTTTTAACTAATATTTCAATATTTTTTTTAATAAACTTTGCCACCATATAAAAACGTTGGTTTTTATCTCGAATTATTGCTTCTTGCTTAGTCTCCCTTTTCCCAGGTTAATTCACTTCCACATTCATGAGAACAAATAAATGTACTGCAAACACAAGTTAGTACCTCTTTTTTGCATGAATATATAGTTAAGCGTGTTTTCTTCTATTTTGAGAGCAGTTTGTACCTTTAATGTGAAGAATTATCATTGATACTGCTATTATAAACTTCTTTTTAGAGTATTTTTTTCTCTGGTACAATTTCTTTCAAACGCGCCGCTGTAGATATTGGTAGACAGCTAATTGCAGCACTTTTCCGAAGCTCCTCCTCAATTAATTGTTTTTCAAGTCTTTTTAGAATTACCTTTTTTCTGATTGATTAATTTCCATTCCTGAAAAATAGAATCTGACTATTGATTCCTAAAATATTGAGCAATGAAAAAAATACAACCATAGATCCTTTTTACTGTTCCTGACGATCGAATACGATGAGCACATATTGTTCACTGTGTCAACTCCAATCTTAGTTTGGTTGTAGTAGGTAATATACAGGTATAAGTTACAATCATATCCAGGATAATGCTATCGAATAAGCACTGCTAATATTCTAAAATTTCATTTAGAGTTTTTGCTTTACCCTTTACACCTGGAAGCTTTACAAAAAAGTTATTTTTGGTCAATTTTCTTTCAGTAGTAAAGGGAGTTTTCTTCCAATAATAAGAATCGATTACCTTATTTTTGTGTTTCCTAAGAGTAACATGTTGTTGCACTTATATAAGTGTCGTGCTGCTCAATGCAAGAATCTTCACGTTCTTTTAGATTTTCAGATGCTTATAAATCAGAATCTTCCTTTCCTTCATCTTGGATTTGCGTTTCTAGTTCCTTGTTATTAGTATTTTCAGCTTCGAAGTTATCAAACCATATTTTTAGATGTATTTTAATATGTACAATATATTTAACTGTATCTCATAGATAATCTGTAACAATATCTCACTTGAAGCGCCGGAATAAAACTAAAATTCTTTCTAAAGCAAACTAGGCAGATAGCAAAAAAGAATTTTCTCTCACACATAGCGCCATTTAGTTATCAAAAAGCATAAGTAAATGTGTATCTGCCAAATAAAGAGCGAGTAAATAAATGTGAATGTAAAATTGAAAATTGAACAACAGATGTAGTATGCCTACTTTTTTGGATTCTTTTTCTCTTTAGTCTTTTCAGCTTAGGTACAATTCCAGCTTTCCGGATGTAAACTTTTCATGATCTCCCCCAGTAAGCTTTTCTATTGATTTCTCCCCAGTTTTACAAACGCTATCGCATCCTTCACGATCATAATAGCATATGTAAGTCGTGGCTCATTTGTACCATGGACTGCAAATGAAACTTCCCTTAAATAACATCTTAGAGTTTCTTTCTGGCTTTACATTTATGTTTTCAGCTCCTTTTCAACTAAAAGAAAAACGTGGTTATGCAAATTAAGTAAACTTTATAGAGGTGGGATGAGTAAGTCGTGTAAAAGCGATATAGAATTAGGTTCAAGTCGTGTTTTTGGTACCCTTTGGCGATCGGTGATTTTTGGGCGCGATAACAATTTAATTGTGACGACTTAAGTTATGGTAAACCTGAATTTTGGTTAGGTATTCATATGCAACGTTTTCTTGACATCACTGCTTAAGTAGTATTACTTTGGTAACCTTTCTTCTAAGTTGCCAAGCTTTCGTCAAAATCGCCAAGGGGCATCCAGTAATGGACTAACCGAGAGTTAGATAAAGAGATATAATTCTCTGGGAAAAGAAGATTAGTAATGGGAAGTACACTTGAGTTTTTTGCATATCTAAGTGATTTGTGAAACAAAGATCCGACGATGTCTGATCACGTGAATGATAAAAGGAATCACTAGCATCATATTCTGGCAAGCGCATTCTGTGCTCTATTATAGAAGTTTTTAGTACTCGTGGTAGGGGACTAGAAATTTGTTGAAAGCCTTCCCCTTGTTGGAGGATTAATAAACTCTATTTTGAAATATAATTGATTGTTTTAATTGCTTTATCTGTGCTTGAACTAAATTGAAATTTACGTTGGTGATTTGAGTACTTATATAAGATGATGTACTTATATAAGATTTGAGTACTTATATAAGATATTAGAATTACCTAACACATTTACAAAAAGTGATTCTTAAATCTATAAATATCATATGAAAGCTTAAAGTGTTAGTTAAAGGTAAATACGTAAGATAACCTATTATAATATCTCAGCTTGAAGAATCATCTAAAAGACTTGTTTTATACTCAACATTCGCGTTTCTGTTGTCTTTGCTTAACTCCATAATGCAAAATTTTTGTCTAAATAGTTGAAATCCCACAGGTTCGAATAGGAGGCAGAAACATTTATTTGAATTTCTCAGATTCAACCAAATACCTCTTCTTAGAATAGAATTTCTTCACCACTGTTCATTTCTTTAATTCTGGTATATTTTGGTTATATTTTTCAACATTTATAATTCACTCAGTTATCTAGTCTTTCCTACTTTTTATATACTTAATATCTACTAAATGATTCTTATATTTATTTCATCATTTTCTGTTTAAACCTTCCATTCTGAGAATTTTCATTATTCATCAAACGTCTGAAGATGTAACTCAATTTCACTTTGAGAAAAATTCTAACTTTGATAATATACACTAGTGGCTGCCGATGAAAAATTAGATTAATTTATTCCCATCTTTTATTGTTCAAGAATTATATGAACCATGATTCTGAGTATGGAAAGAGTAGGGTAATTCAATCCGAAAACCTAACACTTACTATTAATTATGAAACTCTTAGTTCAAACAAAATGTGCTATCATAATTATTAACAAATTACGACCCTTATTACGAACACTGATTCCTACTCAATTTTTATTTTTGTATAATTAGCTTAATTTCATAACACGTTTGAAGTTATATGAAACTGCGGATGATAAGTAGACATAAAATGATTGATGTGGTACTTCATTTAATATTATCTGTATGCTTCACTTGATATTTATAATAATTAGTGCACATTAAAAGTTCAAGCAAAATTGAAGATCGTGAAAAAATGTTTTAAGCATTGAAAATATTATAAAAGAAATGTTGCGTGAAGCCATTTATTGTAAGCATATATTTATAATAACATCTTTGTAATTTTGATTCTGATTTAATGTTGTAATTCATTGGATTTAAATTCATTAATTCTCTTTCTTGTGAATAAATAATGAGAAGTTAACCTAACAGTGAGAGTCAAACTTGCTTTATATCAGATGGCAGTATATAAAAAGCAACACCAACTTCCCTGAGTAATGTCACCTATCGTCAAAAGCGGATACTTTTTGAATCACCCTCTTATATTGAAAAATAAGCCCCTATCATCTATTCTATTATAGAACGTGATCATCTAGTTCATAAGATTCCAGGGTGTTTCCTGACAATGATTTTAACTTATTCCAAGAATATCCCAAACACTCTCGATGGTAATATAGATGGATAATCTAGAGTGACAGTTTCATCCAAATTCAGTGTTTTTTATGCTAAGCTCGAAAAATTCTGTGTTCTAATTTCTGTAGTGATGACCCATAGCAATAATCTCAAGACACAAGATAAACAAACTACTGAGTATATGCACACTCAATACTTCATTACAGTCGTAATAGGTCGTAGTAGTACATTAAAATACTGTGTTAGTTAATTTTATTAACTTCACACGAGAGCTATTAGCAATGGATCTTTTAATTATGAAACTCGGTCAAGTAACGAGGACAACCCTCTCTCCAAACTTCCACACCACTCCAATGACAGATTTTGAGCCACAACAGATTTAATATGTAGCAGCCCCGGCTACACTGCGGGTCTTTTGTGGCATCAAGGCTCGAACGTATGACGCGACGAAACCCACCGGCCACAACCATGACCACTAGTCTTTCGCGGCCTGTGCGAAAAGATAAGCAAAACTATTAAACAACAAAATCTTCCAAATATGTCGTCTTCGATATTTCAAATTTTGATCATTTTACTGATTTGAGATCGATATTCTGGCTCTCTCTAATTAGCAGTAACTCCTCTCTCAAATAAAAAAAATAAATAAATAAAAGCTCTAACTAATTGACTCAGGCGAGAATTATTTACGGCTTAGTTGGTTAAAACACACAGGCGAGTCCACGGGTAGGCAGTTAAAAATTTCTCCCAAAATGAATCACTCGACATAAAGAATAATTCGAGATAAAAACCAACGTTTTTATATGGTGCCAAAATTTATTAAAAAAATTATTTAAATATTAGTTAAAAACTTGTTGAAAATGCTTAAATATTGCATTGTTAGAAGAGTAAGAACGATTCCCAATGTTTCAGAGCTCTAGCTTGATGGGAAGTTGGTTGAATTAACAATCGAAAATTTGATGACACTCTGACACCCACACCCACCAAGTGAAATACATAAAAAAGTTATATATATATATATATATATATATATATATACCGAAATTAAAAGAATCAACTTTAACAGCTGTAAATAACTACAATATTATGTACATAATGATAAATTAATATGCAGATTGAATTTTATCGTGGTATTTCGATTATTTCTTTGTAGTAATTAACATCTTTGCCTTTCAGATATGCAAACTAGAAGAAATATAAAGGCAATATAATAACAGGAGTAATTATTGCTGACTAGTTACAGCTATATATTTTTCAAAATTGAATATTTATGTACAGTATTTTAATTTTAAGAGAATCGAATAAATAACCAAAAATAACATTTAATAATCTCTCGGTACAATTCCATAAGCCTGCGATATGTTCTAAATATATTCTTTGAAATGATTATGTAATTTGTGCACTCTCTGTCTAGAAATTGTTTGCAAAATCGAATGTTCCATAAACTAAACAGTCAATTCAGACGTTTAACTATAAAATAGCGTACTTAAAGACTGAAGGGAACTTTAAATGAAAAAAAAGAGTATCGAAAATGAAATACAATTGCTTCCCTGAATAATTTAGGAAAAAGAATGCAGACAACATTCTTTTCGTACGTCTGAGATATCGTCTCCTCGACTGTTCATACTTCAAACGTAAAAATGTAGAAATGATAATGTTTTAATCGATCTCATTCTAAAGGATGACTAAGGAAGATCTATATTATTGAATAGCATATATATAAATGTGTGTGTGTGCGTGCTTTCTTTAGAAAAAAGTAAAAAAAAAATGTATCATCAAAATGTACATTCAAGACTGTATTAATAAATTCTTCTAAAAATATCTTTGAATTGGCTTCAATATTTCTGGTGCTTATCGGCTCTAAAAACAATGAACAAATAAAATATGGTTATTTTTAAAATTTATTTATGCAGAATTACGCTGATATCTATCTCTTCTGTTTCAAAATTTTGAAAACAAGTTTTTAAATTTTTCTTCACGATTAAAAACACTCTAATTGATTTTTAATATCGAGTTCATTATTATTGCCAAATACCCTAAAGAAGTATCTGTTATATTTTATTATTTGAATTGAATAATAATCTAATTTGTAGTTCAGTATTGTTTTCTATGTAAAATTTTGGTTATCTGAATCATTTAAAATTATTAATACAACTATTTTACTCGCTTATTTCTATGTCTGTCTTGCCACTACATTCATAAATATAACAATACAAGTGTTCATTAACTTAAAATGTTATGGCTTAAAATGATATATTTTTAATAACATGATATTGCTTCAACATATCATCATTATAGTCATTTTTAAATTACCTCATATATGTTAGCATTTATATTTTATTTCTTATGACGATTCTTATCTTCTTAACTTCATCGTGATCAGTTTTTTTTATTTGCGTTTGATTTACTTCTTTTCTTAGGCTTATCATTATTTATAAAAGAGCTGTAATATTTATTTTCCTTCGACTTTTAATAGATGATTTATTGTCGTTTCTTATACTGAACTAGCTCGTACATTTCACGAAAAACGTTTAATTGTTCACGATTCACATACTTTAACAAAAACCTCGGGGAGGGGGGGGGTGCTGGAAATGGCGATTCTTACAACAGGTATTTATTGCTATTTGAATGCTTTACTTCTCTCTCGTAAAAAAATCTTGTTTCATACAATTAAAATAATAATTCAGAATAATAATTTATAAAAAAAAAAATTTAAGGAAAAGAACAAGAAAGGAGCAATTTTGTTTCATTTCTAATTTCATTCACTTTTTTATGCATTGAATATTCGCATTAATTCCAAGTAAATCTCCCATTTTCAAGTTTATTACCTTTTCAATCTTTCTCATACAGATTGAAAACATGTATGTAATCTTCCTATGCCTTTTATAATCATATTAGAAGAGAAATGTTAATAATTTATAAATTACACTCCCTAATACATGAAATAATCATTTTTACGTCTTATATAATCTCAAAAGGCAATGCAATATGTAATTTCATAGCATATTACTAAGATGGTAATTCAAAACAATAATGAAATATGGTTTTAGATTACGTACAAGCCCGTTTTATTCCTAATTTAATAAATATTTTTTGCACAATTAATGTTCTAAAAAGGACCCATACATATTCCTTCCAAAAACAATTTTAGAAAGAAATATTACAAAATATACGTATTTCATATCTTTCCCATAGTGAAAACAGGTGTTTCAACATACCTTTGTGACGACCGTTCTGCATTTTTTAATTTTACCCTCTTTTTCCTTCTAATTGCACGGACCATTATTTTTGACTTTTATTGAGGAAAAGGAAGTGAAGAGTTAAATATTTTACTGAGACTTAAAGAATAGATAAGGCTGCTTTCTCTCGAATCCCACTTAACTCGCCAATTCTAAATTATGATCAACTAATAAAATCCTAACTTATCAAATCTTTCATTCTGATTCAAACACTTCTCACAAACAGCCTATTCTTATCTTGGTTCTTTAACTAAGATTCATTTCAATCCAGAAGATTATATGCAATACTTTTATACAACTTGCAAATATTTATCAGCGTGGTGTTACCCTTTATGTCTCTTCATTTTCTTTCAATTTCATTTCATTTATATATCATTATCGCTGATTCATTTCACTTATCTTATTTTATCTTCATTTAATTTACTTAATAATGTTTCATTTTTGTTGGGAAAAAACTGTAATTTTATGAAACTCAAATTGCTATACAGTCCCCGAGGTTCAACATCACTCTTTGAATATATATTCAAATAGAAATCTCAGCAAAACATAAATTTAAATAACTTAAAGAGAGATTAATGTACGGATAATTGCTTTAGATGCTTTATAATATAATCTCATTTAACATAACTAAGATCTTACAACCATTCATTTAAAAAAATAACTTATAAACAAAATAGTGCCCTATATTGGACGAATCGAAAAAAAAATGAGACAATTTGTTTTATTCCTAATTTATTTTACTTTTGTTTTTACTCATTTAATGTTCTAAGGAGAAAATGACTAACTCTTACGCTTTCCGAAAAAGGAAAGAGGGAAAAAAAACTGTGCAGCTTAACACCTATTAAATCTCTTTAGCGTAATGAAAACAGGCGTTTCATCCTCCCATGCCTTGCAGAGATAATTACATTACAGGCATTAAATCTCAAAATATCGAGCAACGACAAGGAAGAGACACCAACTAAGCGAGACTTGGAATTTCCAAGGTTTAATTCAATTTGCAAAACGTGGAGGTAAGGGGAAAGTAAAAAGTTAAAGAAAGAAAAAAATATATATAAATATAAATGTTGAATGTTTTTAATGGTTTTTTGAATCTTTCCAAACGCGTTACAGGATCAAACTCAGTTTGACGTTAAGCTTGTAAATCTAAGTAAATGCATGGAAAGTGCTGGAAAAGAAAGTAGGAATAAAAATATTCCACGCCGAACGCTAATCTCCTTTCGGGAGGCCAAATGTTGGGTGACAGTCTTAAAAACAGTCAAAGGTTTAATCCCGATACGCTTTCAGCGTTCGCTTATGCATTTGCATAAAAGAAAAGAAACACTGTACGGAAGATTTGGTAAAGAGATTTAAAGATGAAGGAAAAGTACGTTGATTCATTTGACTTTAGAAAAACTTATAAATATTTCAAATGAGAAAAAAGACAAAATTTATTTCAATCATTCAAGCATTATTTTATAATTTATTCTTTTTCCAAATACTTTGGAAAGATGGTAGTAATTTGATGAGAATATCTTTAAGTTTGGAAATAAATCGAAACTTTTAGACTGTTATTTCTTATTGTATAATTTAGAATATTGTGAACATATCGTTTTAATAAAAGTGTATTTAATTAATTAGTAACATTTGTTGATTTTGATATCAATTCAATTAAAAATAATTCTTTTTCAAGAAGAATACAAAATAAATCATTTTGATTGTATTTCTTGTTTATATCATGCGAAAAAACTGTTGTAAATATTATATATATAACTTTATCGTAAGTCAGGAATTTTCTTAAATCGTATTAACGGTGACATTTGATGGTATTTTAGGTGACAAACATAACTAATTTGTTTTTTAATTTATTACTTAGTTTCCTTTTTAAATGTTATTTCAAGTTTAGAATTCTTTTTTGGGTACCTTAATCCCATAAGTTTTTTTTATCATTTCATTAAATAATTAAATATGATACAATAGTTTTAGAAGAAGAAGTTCATAATGTTTTTTTAAACTAGAATTAAGTTTTCTAATTTATAAAAGTAACTATATCTTGGTTTTTGTTTAACATATCATGTAGATTAAATTATTTTATTCAACTAATATTGTCAAAATATCATCGTTTGTTCATTCATGTTGGAAGATATTTTGACGCTGCGAGTTCACAGAAAATTCGTATTAGATGATATTTTGATACATTTTTGAAAGTATATTAGTAAAAGTCTTATTACTAATAAATTTTCACATAACATAAACTTTCATTCATTATTCCTTGCATTATAAATAGGAAAATGTTCAATGCTTTGTTTTGGAAACTAGAATTTTAAAACGTTTTATATAATTTATTATATATTTGCTAATATTAAATAATAGTACTATATTTATTATTAACATTTTCTTGATTCTAATGTTACAAAATATACATATGCGGATAGAAACAAAACTAAAACACTTTTTATTTTGTGCCCAAAACTAAGTGTTTTGTTCAAGAAAATTACACGAAATTAAATGACTCAATATATTTTAGATAGACTCCTAATTAAAAACAAATCAATTCATAATTCAATTTTTAGAAAACTTTTAACTTATTTTCTGGTTTCTCCAACGTGATGCACACTTTTTTGTGCACATGAGTTGAAAGCTTTGTAATCAGATTATTATAGAGAAAAAAATAAGCGAAAGACGCATTTTGTTGAAAGCACAAAAACCACAGAATTCCAGAAAATACGAGCTTTCGATAACGGAAAATGAACTGAAAAAGAAAGTAAAAATTCTTTTCCTGAAAGCTTTTTCAGCTAAAATGTAGAAAGCAATATTTTCTATTGTTCTGGATTCATTGGCTTTTTCTTCTGTACTTTTGTTTCATTTGAGTTAACTATAATAAACGATTTTCAACAAAAATGTCTGTACACGTATGAAATCTTCAGAAAAATACAGTTTATCAAACATTTTTTTTTTTTTTGCCGATATCATCGGTTTGAAAGTTTTCCATCAATTGAATGTACATTTTCTACAGTGGTGATGTTTCCGAAACCAATCGTCGTGAAATATATTACAATTTCAGTGTAGTAATAACTTCCAAATACTGGATAAATCAAAAACAATTCCAATCCCAAATTCCAATCCCTAAGTAAAATTCCAATCCCTAAGTAAAATTCCAATCCCTGTAACTTAAGTTTTAAATAATGTACAAGGAAAATTCAAACACTATTAGAAAGAAAAAAGCTTAATTTTTAAACTGACATTAAAATTAAAAATTCGAAAAATTTGACAAAAATGACGTTTTAAAGGCGTACGCACAGATACCTTAATTTATATATCACATTCTTTAATTCAATGCACTTATCATCTTATTCTTCGTCTAATTTGCCTTTGACTTAATTTTGAGTGGCACGGAAATATAATTGTATGCAATTCACATACCAAAATATCCCCGAGGTATGTGAAGAGAAAATCGCGATTAGCCTAACGCTAAGAGCTCGAGTGATATTTAAAGAGATAATTTAATTAACAAAATATTAGAGCTTGAAAAACAACATAAGCAGCTGTTAATGAAAATATAGAGTACGGAACAGAATTCAATAGAGACTCCTCAATCGCTGAAACATGCATTCGAAATATCTTTAAGAAAACTCTCATTTTAGTTAATACATTAAAAAACGAGTTTTTCAAGATGAAAACTTAAAGTACCTATTTACCAAAATAAATGAAACGAGAGCAATAAGTTCCAAATGTACGCAAACATTCCAGATTCAAATTCAAATCTTAAAAATTAATTACAATGTTCAAATTCCACCATCGGAGTTATTCTGGCAAAATTCTAATTATTTCACTCACTCCCCCCTCAAAAAAGGAAACAGACAGAGCTTAAAAATCACGGTAAACAGGAAAAAAACCCATAACTGATATAATAAGAAAAGAGAAAGGTATTCCAATCTTTTTTTTACAATTAATTATTCCGCATATTCGTTTCTCAGCACGATGAACAATTTAGTAAAAAAGCTTCTCCTCTTATTAACTCTTTCACTGTAGAACAATAGAGCTATTGTCTTGCCTTCCACGGCATCAGAAGTTCACTTAATTACGAAGGAACTGGCATCCTCAGATATATGGGTATATCCAGTCATGTTGCACGCGGCGATGAGTTCCTGTTTTTCGCAAAACAGCCTGGGGATAGTATCATACAAGCTATTTTTCTTTTCTTCAAGGGTTTGCGAGAAATAAGGTATGTTTCTTTTGCTTCTCGGGCTTTGTCCTGATTGCTACCCAGAGCTTCGAGATTAAATATAAGAAATAAAAGGAAAAGATGCTGTACAGGCAGCGTCCCAATTAGTTCAATACACCTTTTCAAAGCTGGCTCCGAGTTGGACGCTTGTGAATCTCTGTTGCGGATAATTAATCTTTTTTCTCCGCGACAGATAGAGCCTTTGTGATATTTAATTTATGTGATACCTTATTGGAAGTTTGTTTCCATTTTCTTAGTTTCTTTAATTTTTAATAATTCGATGCGTGATGAGTTATCGTTTGCTTGATTGATTGCTTAAGGATTTATAATCTCGAAGAAAATAAGTTAATTTGTGTGTTTGTGTTATTGTTTTCCCATGGAATCTGGGTTGAGACAGCCGAGGTGTGAGATTACTTTCGCTTGTATAAGTCAATCTATTTTAATGAATGCATTTTATTAGTTGTGTATACTGATAAAATTTTCTAAATGTTTCAGTTGTAGCATCTACCTTACATTACTACTCTCCCCAGATATTTTGAGAGTAATATTAAATTGTTAATAAGCTAGCAAAATTCAATGAAAGATGCATCAGAAAGACCCAACGAAGTTTTTTAAATATCTATGCAGATTATGTATGGTTGCTATCTCTCGAATGTATATTAGCTGACTTTTTACCTAGCTTAAAATTAAACAATAAAGTCTTAGCTTACCATCTCATTCGCCCCTATTGAAGACATATAAATCCTATCACTTTAAGCAGGAATCACTTTCAACCAATTTTACTACCGACGATCTATTACAATAATTTTCTCCAATTTACAAGCATCAATAAGCTTGTCGTGATCATCTCTCTCCCTTCCTTTTCCTTCCAATTCTATTTCTCTTACATATTATTTTTAATTTAATTCCTTATGCTTATTGTCTGCATCCAATTTATCTAATCACGTTTCATTTGGTTGGCTAGAAGTAATAATTTTATCCAAACCAAATTACAAGAAATCCCGAAGTTAGTGAAGAGATAACCAGCAATGCCACAAAATGTCTGTTAAAGCCAAACATTAAATCTGTTTTTCTCACATTGTACAGTACTATACCTTACAGTTAATCTATGCAATTATTATTATTATTTGGTTTTTATTAAAGACTATCTGGAGTACCCGAATTTCACAAAAGTGATTTTGTTAAAAACAAACCATGACGAATAAAAAGTCGGTGCAAAGATAGACTGTGTGATCATAACTAGGTGTGTGTGAAGTAATATTCACCAAATCCATACGTATCGAAGTGGCAATCTTCCTCAGTGGAGGGAAAAAAAGGCGAAAAATCCGAAATCTCGTTCATGAAATATGTAATTAAAAGTTATACAAAATCCACAAATTGATATTTCCTCCCAATGATTTTTTGATCCATTAAAATATTCTTAACATTTTTTGGATGTTTTGTTCAAGAGTGGGGATTTGTGTAAAGAACTGATCAACCAACAATTTTAAACAATAAGTTTTACATTAAATTTGGTCTTCAACAAAGACGTAAGTCAGCTCCGTTATGATTTAATCAATTTTAAACAATCTTGTTGAGAGAGGAGACCATTAAAATACATATCATTTGAGTAGAAAAAGTTAGCAAAAAAAACGTTGCAAATGATTCAAAACACAGAAAAAATGATAAAATTGTAAATTCAAAAAATATCATCCCTAAAAAGAAAATTCAAAGCAATGTTTTTTGCCTGGAATACGCTTATGACTCTTTTTTTTAAAGAGATTCCTCCTGAAAAAAACAGGGGTGTTGCAATCAATATTGCGTTATTTATATAAAGGTTGTGACATCTTCCCTTCACTACCCAGCACTCGCTCCATATCTCTGTTTAATATATTAAGCAAATTCTACTTAACTCCAAATGAAGTCAGTAAGAATAAAATCGAATTCCATTTTATTACTATAGAATATCTAACGTCACTTTCTTTAGGATGATAATTTATGATTTAAATGGAATTCTTACCAGTTCACTAGTTCTTAATTCAAGTGTTCTTATCGACAGTAACTGAGTAACTTAATAATTTGAGTAGAACTCTTTTCAATTTATAAAATAGAAAATTTTCAATCTGAACTAAACTTCACTGTCAACAAGACGTTTTCCTCTATCTCCCTTAATTTACTTTATATAGTTTTATATCTAAATCACTTCCTTTCACTTTTATCATCCTTCAATTTACCTAATCACATTTCATTTCGCTTGAGAAGAAATTTTAATTTTGCATTATTAAAATTGATAAAAGTCCACGAGGTTAGTGAAGAGAAAATCATCAATAACCCACCGTCACAAGGCAAACAGACTTTAAAATTTATATATTAGATTCCTTTCTCAGAAAACAACAATTAACTTTATATCCTATTAGGATATTCAACGCAGTATTATTTTGTCCGGAAGGATGCTTTGTTTTAATCATTTATGCTTAAAATATATAATACAGCAAATGTATTCTATTCATAATGTAAATGAAATAAGCCAAGTGAAAACAAATAATCTAATATTAATGCAGTAAATGAACTTATCACGAAATATTTTTACGTGTTTATTTGTAGTTACGGATGCATGTAATATTGGACTTTAATTTTATTTTTAAATTTATATAGTTATATTTTAAAAACCATAATGGATAATTAATATTATTTAGTTACCTCTGTAAATAAATACGCATTCTGATATAATTAACATCCATATCTTTCTAACTTGCTTCTATTAGTAAATCATAGTTACTTTAATTATTAAATATTCTAAAGATCATAGTTAAGTTATATCTTTTTACTTCAGCTAATTAATTTTCTACTGAATGCGATTCTAGATAAGTGAATTTGCACTTCTCGTAAATAAACATACATTATTAAAACTTTCTGTTTAGCAAAGACCATGTAATGTCGAAAAAAAGGAAGATCAAACATAGAATCGAATACATTTATCCCTCATTTTGCTCGGTACAAAATTTATAAGATTTCACCCTTACTTGGGTTTTAAATAAAAACAAACAAAAACACTTTGGAAAGAGGTTTTCTTTGAATGTCTTGTAGAATAATATTTCTAAATCACGAATGAGTATCGCATTAATATAGTATTTGTTTATACTCTAAATGTCTGGCTTGGCTGACACCGATTTTATGCCAACCGAAAGTAAATGAACTGTGATTATCGAAGTGGAAAATGTTGCCAACATCTCAATTAAGTAAGCAATATCTATGAGAAAACATAGATAAATTTTCTGTTTATAGATAGAGAGCGATGCTGTACTTGCATAACCAAGGAAATAGAATTCTATATTTTCAGAAATTCTTCTGAGCAAAAGTAAAGCGATGTTTTTTTATTTTTGACTTTTAAGTTATTGTTTTCACGAAGGTTATTTACGTTTGAATTCATTAATTTTTTATATTTAAAGCAAATATTGTTAATTTTTTTTTAATTTTATTGTTTTTATTTGTAACGAACATTGTTGATTTGCCTTAGTTTTTTTTCCCACTGCACCGAATGTTGTTTGATTTTAAATTTTTATTGGACCGAATATTGGTGATTTTTTTTATTGTTTTTTGGTGTACCGAATATCATTGATTTGTGAATATCTTTTTGCTGTACGGAATAGTGCTAGATGGTCTTGTCATACATCTCTATTTTTTTATTTATTTTTATTTATATTTAAATTAACTTAGTTATTTAGTTAATTTTTATTTTCGTTTTAAGCTATCCGCGTGTGCTCGTATCAGGCTTTCTATTCTTCTATTCCTAGAGCTAATTAAAATATTTATATCCTTAGCACTCTTTTGTTATGTTTCCATTGGGGTCATATATGAACCCAAGGGAAACGATTAGTGATGTTCTTTCTTGCTTTTCCTATATATGTATATGTGTGTGTAATTTTACTTTATTTTTCTTTTCTTATTTTATGTATTTAATTTTTTTGTTTAAAAAATAAGTATTATTTTGTACTGATCTTGAATTTACGTAATTATAGGACGTTCATCATTCAAGCAAAACTGTTTTCACATGGTAGTTTCTAATTTTTAACATATCAACTGAAAAAGAAATTCTGAATTTTGTATACTTATACCCCTTAAAAACCAGTAGTTAATCGCATCAAATAGCAAAAAGTCTATCGTGTATCTAACATACAGAAGGCCACCACTAATGTACTTCCTAGTGACGCTACCTTTGCAGTATCTGAAAAGTGAATTAGCTAATTCCCTTTTTTTTTCATGCAATCCTAATCTCAATTTGTACGGTTGCGGTCTGCAAAATTTTTTCGAAGAACCCTTCTCCCATATAAATCATGGGATGCGTGTGCTTATTAAGGCGTCTGAAATTTCGAATTTCTCTGTTAATGGAATCGATGAGTGATTAACACTAGATTTACCAGGGCAGTCAAAATGACTGGATTTTGCATTTTTTTTTTCAGAAAATAATCAAACATATAATGATCCAATTTCTCCCAATTCTTAGGAATTTTAACAAATTAAATAAATTACCATGTTTTTCATTTATTTTCCTCCCTCTGTTTCCCCCTTTCTTTTCGAGATACGAATATGTACACAGTATACTTAGATATACCAGGGTAAAAGATACTGAACCCTCTTGAGTAAATTTAGACATTTATTTAAAATTAATAATTTTGAGATGCACTTATTAATGATAAACAATTAGGCCGAATGGAGTGATCGTATAAAGGGGGAAGAGGTTTAATCATAGGTGAGAAAAAAGAATCAGAATTATGAACAACGATTGAAATGAAAGAATCTCATTTGGTGCACTCATTAAATTTATTTAAACGAGCAGTTGAAGTTAACAATTACATAACTGGAGGAGGATGACAGTGGTGTCCCAATCGTTGAAGTTATTCGTGGACAGGAATGTAGGTGTTTTTTGTGTTACTGGAGAGTGTGATGTCTTAGTTAATATGTTCATGAGTTTGTGCCTTAAGCAAATGTATCAAATTCTTCGCGAATTGCTTATTTAAGTATTTCCCCAGAAAAGAAGGAAGGGCAACCACAAAGAGTGAAAGGGCTCTTTCTTCCAGAAGTTGTGATGCACACTTCTAAAAATTAAATGTTCAATGACCTTCTGTGGGTCTTTCATGTGCAGAATCGAAGTGTTCTAAAGGGGCTATAGCAAATTAAACCACTTGTTTTATGAGAGTGGGAACAACTACGTATCACTAGCATTTCGACTGACTGAAAAATTCAGATACATCTAAATTCTTTTAGGAGGGTTTTTGTTACGTTTCTTGGAAATCTTACAGAGAATTTATAGAAATTGTGAAAGAAGGTAAAATAAAATTAGTTTATTATAAACGACAACTGATATAAATAAGATACGCTCTGTTATAGAATCAGACTTGATTGTGTAACATTTATTCCAGGAGATAAATCACAACGCAAAGGAATGAGATAAACTGAAGACAACAATGTATCATTGGATACGACAGGTGATAAAAGAAAGTATTAAGAGTATATTCCCAGAAAAAAGAGTGAAAAATTATTATTTGTTTCATTACATTATAAACTATGTTTGAAAAGAATGGAATTGTTTTATATTAGTAATTTTTCCAAAGTAAGTCATTTTGATTGCTTTTGGTTGAAATATGCACAAAATCTAGGTATATCTAGTGTTGAGAACATTAAAGCAAGTTAGAAACCTTGTGTTATCCCCTCGTGTGTATAAAGGAGTGGCGTAAGTGAATGATGATGTGGGATCAAACTGAAAAGAGTGACTCAGATAGGAAGTGAGAAGGATTGAGTAAATAAGGATGAAATTCGATTGAACCGGCGCAACTGTTATGATTCTCATCGGTCAAAGAGTTCCTTAGTATCCAAAATCATGTTTTTTCGCTTGGCTGTCATAATGTTTTTGTTCAGATGAAGATTTATTTTCATTCTGTTCTGCTGTCACTGCATTCCGCTGTGTGCTGTCCATCACAGTTCATTTTGACACACAAAAGAACAAGTTTTTTCAGAAGAAGGATGAAAAAAGAAAACATTCGATAGTATTAGTCATGTTAGAATCGAGTTTGTTTGAAAACAATCTTAGTGAAAGAAAATGTCAAAAATATTTTTCAGATTTAGATCATTTTAATAGATATTTAACAATTCGAAGTCTATTGAAAATCACTGAGAAGAACAAACTAAAAAGAATTTTCAAAAAAAACTCATAAATATTATACCTAATTTGAAAGCATATGCCAAGCTGTGACAAATCCAAAATCGATAAGCAATTCATTGCATGAATGATATAAAAATGGTAAAAGACGGAAAAGAATATGCGAGAGTGTAAATCAAAAATAACGTCGGCAACACTAAAGATTAATAAAATGTTCTGAAACAACTATAAAGAGACATGTAAACAAATCCTTTTACTGACATTCGTGCAATAAAAGGCAGACGAAGATGAATTAAGACGTATTAGAACGACGGCGGCGCGTTATTACAGAAAGTCAAAGTGCATTAAAGATTATTGTCCTTATCGCAGTGTTTGCAATTTGTCCAGATAGAAATGCTTCCGATTTAAGTGTTCAGAATGTAATTCTTCTGAATGAGAGCCACCAACTTCTTGAATGAAATCGACATTCGGAAGTATAATTGAGCCCCAGAACGAAAATGCAATTGAATTTTTTTTAGAAAAGTATTAAATTGAAAAGTCCTCTCCAGATGACAGTTTCTCTTCAAATTTTTTAGATTTCTCCTTTGCATAGGTATTAAATAAATTCCAAAATACAGCAGAGCTTCATTAAGTTAGATCCATCTGACTTGGATTTTCAGCTAAACCGAATCCATAGAGAGAAATTAAAGGAACAATACAAATAATTTCAAAAACGTAAATGACACTGATATGCAACAGTAACTAGGTGCAGAAAATATATGCATATTGATTGTCACATTCTAATGAAGCAGAAAAAAATATGCAATTGAATT
>BMAW01097163.1:0-12897 GCA_019974015.1 Nephila pilipes
GATGTGGAATCTTTTCAAATAATAATAATAATATGCATAGAAACGATTAAAAAGCGTGTTTTCTGAACTTTTTGAAGAGGGTTTCACGTTTTAATAAAATCTCCTTGTCTGAATCTAAAATCTCTTTTGAGAGAAAACTGCCGAAAATATCAGTAGAATCTCTGTTGATAATAATTAATTATAAAGTAATCCTAATGAAAATTATTAAGAAAATTTTAAGGTGGAATTTTTCAAATTTTAGAAATCCATTTATCGGAGACCCAAATCTGTAATTCCAACTCCCCTCTAAAACCTTTATGTATTCTTGTGATTGTTCAAAACGTAACGAAATGCCGGATTTGAAAAGAAATAGGTCCGTAATTAGGAATTGTTTGAAAACTAGTCTGCAATGTGGATTATTTTTTTTAGGAAAAAAAACTGAATTGACCCAGGGGTACAAACAGTCTGAGGCCGTTCTCAAAATTACATCTGTCGATTTGATAAGGAATCAGAGACGGAATTAATGTATTATGGCAGAGACTCAATACTGATTTTAAAAACACGCGCTTATCCTTTTTTCCCACTAACTGGAACTTGGACGAAACGGAAGAAACTCAATTTGACAGAAGAATTATTTTGATTCGTTTTTACGTAGAGGTCGCTTCATCAATGATAATATCTTTTCTGAAAGTTTGTGGCAATCCTTGTTGATCTCGCACACTGCACTATCGTGTCTCCACGCCACGTGGAGAGGAAACCGGGCTTTTTTCCAGGGGAGCTGCTCTTCCTTCCGAAACGCAGTAGACCCGTTTCTGTTCTCTGCTCGAAAATACTCTTTCCTGAAAACATGAAAAGTAATTTTTTAAATTAAAACTGAAAAATTATCTGAATTTTCGGGGACAATTCTGACGGATAAAGAGAGGTATGTCCGGAAAGTTTCGTGGAAGTCCGAGCGTCTATTCGTATACGACTTTTCCGTTTCCGGGAAAATCGATTTCCTGGAAAATTGAAAAAAAGGATTTTGAGTTTTCATTTTTTTTATCGAAGAGCATCATAAGAGAGGAAATTTTAAAAATGTTACGAGAAAGCGGCAAGTCCCGAGGTTAGCTTGAAAAATCTCGACTTCCTGTTTGTACAATAACTCCCAGGACGGTTCCACCAGTGTGGATCTTTCAATAATAATAAGTGTCAGCAGTAGATTAAAAACGTTTCGAAAGTTTTGAAGAGGGTTTCCACGTTTTTAATAAAATCTACTTCCGGTCTGAATCTAACAATCTCTTTTGGAGTGAAAACTCCGAAATTTAGTGACACCCTGTCGATAATTCAAATTATAAAGAAATCCCACGAAATTTTACAGAAACTAAGGTAAATTTTTCAAATTTTGAAATCCATTTATTTCGAGACCAAATGTAATTTCAACTTCCTCTAAAAACTTTATGTATCTTGTGTGATCTTCAAAACGTAACGAAAATTGAGAAATGGTCCGTAATTAATTGTTTCGAAAACGAGTTCGTATGTGATTTTTGAAGGGAAAAATCCGACACGACCCAGGGAGTACAAACGGGTTCGAGGCTATACCTACACGTCCATTCGATTAAGGAATCAGAGACGGAATTAATGTATTAAGAGTCTCAACCGATTTTAAAACATGCGCTCTTATTCTCTTTTTTTCCACTCTGGGACTTGGACCGGAAACGGACAGAACTGAATTTCGAACAGAAGAAGTATTTGATTTTGTTTTACTGGAGAATCGCTTCATCAATGTGATAACTATCTTTCTGAAAGTTTGTGGCAATCAGGCTGTTGTTCTTCACGCACCTCGCGACTTCCACGCCACGCCGCTGTGGAGGAGGAAACGCTTTTTCCTTAGCGGGAGCTCTTCTCTCCGAAACGCAGAAGACCGTTTCTGTTCCTTCTCGCTCGAAAATACCTTTTCCGAAAACGACGAAAAGTAATTTTTTTAAATTAAAAACTGAAAATTTTTCTGAATTTCGAGTGGGACATTTGACGGATAAAGGGAGGGAGGTTTCCTGAAAGTTCTGTGGAAGTCCAGGCGCTTACTTGCATACGACTTTCTCCTTCTGGGAAAACCGATTTTGCTGGAAAATAGGAGAAAAAGATTTTGAGTTTTCATTTTTATCGAAGAGTCATATAAGAGCTTTTAAAAATTTTACTGAGAAAGCGGCAAGTCCCTGAGGTTAGTTTCGAATTTGAAAAATCGCGATTCCGTTTGCAAATAACTAACTCCCAGAGGCGGTTCCGACTCAGTGTGGAATCTTTCAAATAATAATAATAATAAGTGTCAGGTAGGAACGATTAAAAAGCTGTTTCGAAAAGTTTTTGAAGAGGGTTTCCATTATAAAATCTACTCCGGTCTGAATCAAATCTCTTTGAGTGAAAACTGCGAAAATACTTAGTAGACACCTCCTGTCGATAATAATTCCAATTATAAAGTAATGAAAATTATTAAGAAAATTTTGGGGATTTTTCAAATTTAGAAATCCATTTATTTCGAGACCAAATTGTAATTTCCAACTCCTAAAACCTTTATGTATTCTTGTAGACTGTTCAAAACGTAACGCCGATTTGAAGAAATGGTCCGTAACATGAATCTGTTTCGAAAACTATCCGTAGTGATATTTTTGAGAAAAATCCGACCTGACCCAGGGGTACAAACGGGTTCGAGGCCGTGTTCCCTAAATTTAACATCGATCTGATAGGAATCAGAGACGGAATTAATGTTATAGAGACTCAATACCGATTTTCAAAAATGCTCTTATTCCTCTTTTTCCATCTGATCTTGACTGGAAACAGAAACTCGAATTTCCGACAGAAGAATATTTTGATTTCGTTTTTACTGTGAGAATCGCTTCTATCAATGGATAATATCTTTTCTGAAAGTTTGCGCGGGGCCGTTGTTCTGCACCGCACCTATCGATTCCAATCCGCGCCCTGTGGAGGGGACCGGGCTTTTTCCCATGCGGAGCTGCTCTTCCTCTCCGAAACGCAGAAGACTTTCCTGTTCCCTTCGCTCGAAAATACCCTTTCTCCCGGAAAAACGACGTGCAATTTTTAAATTAAAAACTGAAAATTATTTCTCCGAATTTCGAGGACATTTCGACGGATAAAGGGTAGGGAGTGTTTCCGAAAGTTCTGTGAAGTCCGAGCGTTCATTCGCATACGACTTCCGTTTCCGGGAAAATCGATTTCGCTGGAAAATGAGATTTTTGAGTTTGATTTTTATCGAAGAGATCATAAGAGAGCGAAATTTTTAAAAATTTACTGAGAAAGGCAAGTCCCTGAGGTTAGTTTTGAATTGAAAATCGATTCGTTTGTAAATAACTACTCCCTCTGCAGGCGGTTCTCAGTGTGGAATCTTTTCAAATAATAATAATAATGTCAAATGATAGAACGATTAAAAAGCGTGTTTGAACTGTTTTAAGAGGGTTTCAATGTTTTAATAAAATCTCTCCGTCTGAATCTAACAATCTCTTTGAGTGAAAATCTGGAAAATCTTAGTAGACACTCTGTCGATAATAATTCAATTATAGAATCCCACGGAAAATTATTAAGAAAATTTTAGGTGGGAATTTTTCATTAGAAATCCATTTATTTCGACACAAATTGTACATTTCCAACTCCTCTAAAACCTTTTTTGTATTCTTGTAGAGCTGTTCAAAACGTAACGCCGGATTTGAAAGAAATCGGTCCGTAATTAAGAATCTGTTCGAAAACTATTTGTATGGTATTTTTGAAGGAAAAACTGACACGACCCAGGGTACAAAACGGGTTCGGAGGCCGTGTTCCTCAAAATTTACACGTCGATTCTGATAATGATGAGACGGAATTAATGTATTACTAGAATCAATGATTTCAAAACATGCGCTCTTATTCGTCTTTATTCCACTTGGAACTTGACGGAAACGGACAACTGTAATTTTCGACAGAAGAATATTTGATTTCGTTTTACTGTGAGAATCGCTTATCAATGGATAATATCTTTTCTGAAAGTTTGTGTCAATCGGGCTGTTAGTTCTGCAACCGCACCTCGCTTCCACCGCCACGCCACTGTGGAGGAGAACCGGCTTTTTCCTTTCAGGAGTGTCTTCCTCTCCGAAACGCAGACCGTTTGTTCCTTCTGCCTGAAAATACCTTTCCTGAAAACGACGAAAAGTAATTTTTAAATTAAAACTGGAAAAATTATCTAATTGAGGGACATTTGACGGATAAAGGTAGGAGGTTTCAGGTCTTGAGTCCGAGCGCGTTCATTCAGATACGACTTCCTGCTCGGAAAAATCGATTTTGCTGAAAATGTGAAAAAGATTTTTGAGTTTCATTTTTTTTATCGAAGAGATCATAAGAGAGCGCTTTAAAAATTATTGAGGAAAGCGGCAACGTCCTGAGTTTAGTTTCGAATTTGAAAAATTCGATTCACTTGTAAATAACTCACCCCAGAGTTGACTCAGTGTGGAATCTTTCAAATAATAATAATAAGTCAAAGGTGAAGAACGATTAAAAACGCGTTTCGAAATAGTTTTTGAAGAGGGTTTCACTTTAAAAAATACTTCGGTCTGAATCACAATCTTTTTGAGTGAAAACTGTCTGAAATTACTTTAGTAGAACCTCTGTCGATAATAATTCCATAAAGAAATCTCACGAAATTATTAAGAAAATCAAGGTGGAATTTTTCAAATTTTAGAAATCCATTTATTCTGAGACACAAATTGTATTCAACCTAAAAACTTTATGTATTCTTAGATCTGTTCAAACGTAACGAAATGCCGGATTTGAAAAGAAATCGCTGTAATTAGCGAATCTGTTTCGAAAAGAGTTCGTATGTGATTTTTAAGGAAAAATCCGACACGACCAGGGTACAAAACGGGTCTGGAGGCCTGTTCCTCAAAATTTCATACCATTGATTAAGGAATCAGAGACGGAATTAATGTATTAAGAGTCTCAATACGATTTTAAAAATGCTCTTTTTCTTCTTTTTATTCCACTCTGGGACTTGACTGAAAGACAGAAACTGAATTTTTAGAAGATTATTTTGATTTGTTTTACTGTGAGAATCGTCTCTATCAATGTATACATCTTTTCTGTTTGGGCAATCGGGCGTTAGTCTTCACCGCACCTCATTCTTCCACACGCCAGGAGGAGGAAACGGGGCTTTTTCTTAGCGGAGCTGTCTTCCTCTCCGAAAGCAGAAGACCCGTTTCTGTTCCCTTCTCGCCTGAAAATACCTTTTCCCAAAACGACGAAAAGTAATTTTTTAAATTCAAAAACTGGAAAAAATTTCTCCGAATTTCGAGGGGACATTTCGAACGGATAAAGTGGTAGGGAGTGTTTCCGAAAGTTTCGTGAAGTCCGAGCGTTCATTCATATACGACTTTTCCGTTTGAAAAATCGATTGAAAAATGTGAAAAAGATTTTTGGAGTTTTTTTTTTATCGAAGAGTCATCATAGAGAGCGAAAATTTTGTAAAATTTACTGAGGAAAGCGGAAGTCCCTGAGGTTATTTGAATTCAAATAAATCCGATTCCGTTTGCAACAACTAACTCCCTGTAGCGGTTCACTCAGTGTGGAATCTTTCAAAATAACTAATAAGGTCAAGTGACTAAGGAAACAGGGCGTTGAATTTTGAAGAGGGTTTCCACGTTTTTAATAAAATCTCCTCCGGTCTGAATCTAACAATCTCTTTGAGGAAAACTCACGGAAAATACTTAGTACACCTCTGTCAGATAATATTCTCCATAAAGTAATCCCTAATGAAAATTATTAAGAAAATTTAGTGGGAATTTTTCAAATTTTAGAAACCATTTATTTGAGACCCAAATTGACTTCAACTCCTCTAAAACCTTTATGTTTCTTGTAGACTGTTCAAAACGTAACCTGGATTTGAAGAAATCGTCCGTAATTAGAGAATGTTTCGAAAACGAGTTTGCACGGATTTATTTTTGAAGCGAAAAACTTGACCGACGCAGGAGGTACAAAAGTTGAGGCCGTTCTCAAAATTTACACTGTGATTCGATAAAATCAGAGACGGAATTAATGATTATAGAGACTCACTGATTTTCAAAAAAACATGCGCTCACCTTCTTTTTATTCCACTTGGAACTTGACTGAAACGGACAGAAACTGAATTTCGACAGAAGAAGATTTTGATTCTTTTACTGTGAGAATCGCTTCTATCAATGGATAATATCTTTTCTGAAAGTTTGTTGGCAATCGGCGTTAGTTCTTGCACCGCACCTCGACTTCCACTTGAACGCCATCGTGGAGAGGAAACTGGCTTTTTCCTTAGCGGGAGTGCTCTTCCTCCGAAACGCAGAAGACCGTTTCTGTTCCTTCTCTGCCTTCGAAAATACTTTCTGGAAAAACGACGAAGTAATTTTTTAAATTAAAACTGAAAATTATTTCTCCGAATTTGAGGGACATTTCGACGGATAAAGGGTAGGGAGTGTCGGTCCTCTGAGTCGAGCGTTCTATTCAGCATACGACTTCTTTCCTGTTTCGGAAAAATCGATTTTGCTGAAAAATGTAAAAAAAAAGATTTTGAGTTTATTATTTTTTTTATCGAAGAGTATCATATGAGAAATTTTTAAAAATTTACTGAGGAAAGCAAGTCCCTTGAGGTTAGTTTCTGAATTTGAAAAAATCATCGATCCTGTTTGCAATAACTACACCCCGGATTTCCTGACTGTGTGGAATCTTTTTCAATAATAATAAGTGTCAAAGGTGAGAACGATTAAAAAAGCGTTTCGAAAAGTTTTTGAAGAGGGCTCTACGTTTTAATAAAATCTACTTCGTCTGATCACAATCTCTTTTGAGAGAAAACTGCCTGAAATTACTTTAGTAGACACTTGTCGATAATAATTCCAAATTATAAAGTAACTCAATGAAATTATTAAGAAAATCAGGTGGAATTTTTCAAATTTTAGAAATCCATTTATTTCGAGACCACAATTGTAATTTCAACTCCTCTAAAACCTTGTGTTCTGTAGATCTGTTCAAAACGTAACGAAATGCCGATCGGGAAAGAAATCGGTCCGTAATTAGCAATCTGTTCTGAAAACGAGCCGTGGATTTTTTTTTTTGAAGGAAAATATCCGACACGACCCAGGATACAAACGGCTGGAGGCCGTTCCTCAAAATTTACGTCGTCCTTGATAAAGGAATCAGATGATTAATGTAATAAGAGTCTCACACGATTTTAAAACATGCGCTTATTCTCTTTTTTTCCACTTGGGACTTAAAATACAGAAACTGTACTTTTACAGGAAGAAGTATTTTGATTTTGTTTTTACTGTGAGAATGTCTTCAATGGTATACATCTTTTCTGAAAGTTTTGTAACCGGCTGTTAGTTCTTCACGCACTGCTCTTCACACTGCCACGCTGTGGAGGAGGAACGGGCTTTTTCCCATGGAGCTGTTCTTCCTCTCGGAAACGCAGAAGACCAGTTTCTGTTCCTCTCGCTTCGAAAATACCATTTTCCTGAAAACGACGAAAAGTAATTTTTTAAATTAAAAACTGAAAAATTATTTCTCCGAATTCGAGGACATTTGACGGATAAGCAGAGGAGTGTTTCTCGAAAGTTCGGCCAAGGCGTTCAGCTGATTCGACTTTACTCCGAAAAATCGATTTTCGTGGTGCCGAAAAGAAAAAGATTTTGAGAGTTTCGCATTTTTTTATCAAAGAGTCATCATAAGGAGAAAATTTAAAAAAAAATTACTGAGAAAGCGGCAAGTCCCTGAGGTTAGTTTCTGAATTTTGAAAATCCATTCCGTTTGAAATAATCAACCTATATCGGTTCTACCAGTGTGGAATTCTTTCAAATAATAATAATAAGTGTCGAAAGTTAAACGCATTAAAAAAAGCGTGTTTCGAACAGTTTTTGAAGAGGGTTTCCACGTTTTTAATAAAAATCTACTTCCGGTGTGAATCTAACAATCTCTTTTTGAGTGAAAAACTGCCCGGAAAATACTTAGTAGACACCTCAGTCGATAATAATTTCCAATTACAAAGTAATCCCACGAAAATTATTAAGAAAATTCAAGGTGGGAATTTTTTCAAATTTTAGAAATCCATTTATTTCGGAGACCCAAATTCGTAATTTCCAACTCCCTCTAAAAACCTTTATGTATTCTTGTAGATCTGTTCAAAACGTAACGAAATGCCGGATTTGAAAGAAATCGGTCCGTAATTAGCGAATTCGTTTCGAAAACGAGTTCCGTATGTGGATTTTTTTTTTGAAGGGAAAAAAAATCCGACACGACCCAGGGGTACAAAACGGGTTCCGAGGCCATGTTCCTCAAAATTTACACGTCCATTCGATTAAGGAATCAGAGACGGAATTAATGTATTATAGAGTCTCAATACCGATTTTAAAAAAAATGCGCTCTTATTCGTCTTTTTTATTCCACTCTGGAACTTGGACCGGAAACGGACAGAAACTCGAATTTCCGACAGAAGAAGTATTTTGATTTCGTTTTTTACTGTGAGAATCGCTTCTATCAATGGATAATATCTTTTTCTGAAAGTTTGTTGGCAATCGGGCCGTTAGTTCTGCACCGCACCTACCGATTTCGACGCCGCGCCGCTGTGGAGGCGGCAACCGGGCTTTTTTCCTTAGCGGGAGCTGCTCTTCCTCTCCAAAACGCAGAAGACTTTCTCCTGTTCCCTTCTCGCTCGAAAATACCCTTTTCCCAGAAAAAACGACGAAAAGTAATTTTTCTTAAATTAAAAAACTGGAAAAAAATTATTTCTCCGAATTTCGAGTGGGACATTTCGACGGATAAAGGGTAGGGGAGTGTTTCCCGAAAGTTTCGTTGAAGTCCGAGCGCGTTCATTCGCATACGACTTTTCCCGTTTCCGGGAAAAAATCGATTTCGCTGGAAAAAATGTGAAATAAAAAAGGATTTTTTTGGAGTTTCCGCTATTTTTTTTTTATCGAAGAGCATCATAAGAGAGCGAAATTTTTTTAAAAAAATTTTTACTGAGGAAAGCGGCAAGTCCCTGAGGTTAGTTTCGGAATTTGAAAAAATCTCGATTCCGTTTGCAAATAACTCACTCCCTTGAGACGGTTCCGACTCATTGTGGAATCTTTTCAAATAATAATAATAATAAGTGTCAAAGGTGAAGAACGATTAAAAAAAAATGCGTTTCGAACAGTTTTTGAAGAGGGTTTCCACGTTTTTAATAAAAATCTACTTCCGGTCTGAATCTAACAATCTCTTTTTGAGTGAAAAACTGCCCGGAATTACTTAGTAGACACCTCTGTCGATAATAATTCCAAATTATAAAGAAATCCCACGGAAATTATTAAGAAAATTCAAGGTGGGAATTTTTTCAAATTTTAGAAATCCATTTATTTCGGAGACCCAAATTCGTAATTTCCAACTCCCTCTAAAAACCTTTATGTATTCTTGTAGATCTGTTCAAAACGCAACGAAATGCCAGATTTGAAAGAAATCGGTCCGTAATTAGCGAATTCGTTTCGAAAACGAGTTCCGTATGTGGATTTTTTTTTTTGAAGGGAAAAAAAATCCGACACGACCCAGGGGTACAAAACGGGTTTCCGAGGCCATGTTCCTCAAAATTTACACGTCCATTCGATTAAGGAATCAGAGACGGAATTAATGTATTATAGAGTCTCAATACCGATTTTAAAAAAAATGCGCTCTTATTCGTCTTTTTTATTCCACTCTGGAACTTGGACCGGAAACGGACAGAAACTCGAATTTACGACAGAAGAAGTATTTTGATTTCGTTTTTTACTGTGAGAATCGCTTTTGTACTTTGTTGTACCACCAAAACATTTGCCACAAATATTGTAATTTTTTTCCAAAAAAACTCAACAACATTCGCTGGCCAGGCAATTTCTTCATCCGCTTCATTACATTTGACAAATACAAAATATAAAATTTTTGGTAAATTACATTTGAGTACCAAAACCGCTTCATTCTAAAATTCCACTTATTTCATGCACACCAACTCATTTAGCCCTTAAACAAGTATACTAAGCAGGCTTCATAAAAGTGAGCAGGCCATTTTTGTAACGTAAACCTGCCACTTTGTAACACTTTTTATGTTTCGCGGCACCGCAGCAGCTGAAAATTTTGGTAAGAACGCACGAGGTAATTTATTTGCAAACGCAAATTGTTCAATGTCAGTGTCAATTTAGACCTGCTGCTTTCCTCAGTAATTTTTTTTAAATTGGCTCCTTGCGATACCTTTCGATAAAAAAAATAGCAAAAACCATAAAATCTTTTTTTTTTTCAATTTTTCTAGCGAAATCATTTTTTCCCGGAAGACGCAGGAAAAGTCTATCGAACGAACCGCGTGGACTCCACACTGGAAACACTCTCACCCTTTTATCGTCTAAATGTCTCCCTGAAATTCAAGACAATTTTTTTCCAGTTTTCAGATTTTAAAAATTCTGCTTCGCGTTTTTCCTAGGAAAGGAGATTGTTCGAGCGATGAAGGAACAGAAACTGGTCTTCGCGTTTCGGAGGAAGAGCAACTCCGCTAAGAAAAAAAGCCGGTTCCTCCTCCAAGTGGCGGCGCGTTGGTAGAGTCGTGAGGTGCGGTGGAATAACGGCCCGATTCCCACAAACTTTTCAGAAAAGATATTATCCAGTGATAGAAGCGATTCTCACAGTAAAAAACGAAATCAAATAATTCTTCTGTCGAAATTACAGTTTCTGTCCTTGGTCAAGTTCGAGTGGAAAAAAGGGGAATAAAGCATGTTTTGAAAATCGGATGAACTCTATAATACATTAATTCCGTCTCTGATTCCTTATCGAATCGACGTGTAAATTTTGAGAACACGGCCTCCGACCGTTTTCATTCCCTGGTGATGTCGGATTTTTTTCCTTCAAAAAAATCACATACAGAACTCGTTTCGAAACGATTCCTAATTACGGACCGATTTCTTTTCAAATCCGGCATTTCTTCTTTGAACAGATCTACAAGCATAGGGTTTTTAGAGAGTTGGAAATTACAATTTGGGTCTCATGTAAATGGTTTTAAAATTTGAAAAATTCCACCAAAATTTTCTTAATAACAATGGTTACTTAATTTGGAATTAGTATCGACGAAGTGTCTACTCAAGTAATTTCCGGGCAGTTTTCACTCAAAAGATTGTTAGATTCGACGAAAGGAAATTAAACATGGAAACCCTCTTCAAAACTGTTCGAAACACGCTTTTTTTTAATCGTTTCATCCTTGACACTTATTATTATTATTATTTGAAAGATTCCACACTGAGTCGAACCTTCCGAGTTGATTATTTACAAACGGAATCGGATTTTCAAATTCGAAACTAACCTCAGGGACTTGCGCTTTCCTCAGTAATTTTTTTTTAAATTTTCTCCTTATGATACTCTTCGATAAAAAAAATAGCAAAACTCTCAAAAATCTTTTTTCCATTTCCAGCGAAATCGATTTTTCGGAAACGGGAAAAGTCGATGCAGACTCGAACGCTCAGCGAAACTTTCGGAAACCTCTCCACTCCGATCACAATGTCACTCGAATTCGAAATAATTTTTCCAGTTTTAATTTAAAAAATTACTTTCGTCGTTTTCGGGAAAAGGGTATTTTCGAGCGAAGAGGAACAAGGAAACTGGTCTTCTCGTTCGGAGAGGAAAGCACTCGCTAGGAAAAAGCCCGGTTTCCTCCTCCACAGTGGCGTGTGGAAGCAGGTGCGGTGCAGAACTAACGGCCCGATTGCCACAAAACTTTCAGAAAAGATATTATCCATTGATAGAACGATTCTACAGTAAAAAGAAATCAAAATAATTCTTCTTTAAGAATACAGTTTCTGTCTTTCTCAAGTTCCAGAAGTGGAAAAAAAAGGGAATAAGAGCTGTTTTTTAAGAGTATTCAGACTCTATATACATTAATTCCGTCTGATTCCTTTATCGAATCGACGTGTAAATTTTGAGGAACACGGCCTCCGAACCCGTTTTGTACCCTGAGTCGTGTCGATTTTTCCTTCAAAAAAAAATCACTTACGGAAATCGTTTTCGAAACGAATTCTAATTACGGACCGATTTCTTTCAAATCGGATTCGTTACGTTTGAACAGATCTACAAGAATACATAAAGGTTTTTAGAGGAGTTGAAATTACGAATTGGGTCTCCGAAATAAATGGATTTCTAAAATTTGAAAAATTCCACCTAAAATTTTCTTAATAATTTCTGGATTTCTTTATAATTGGAATTATTATCGACAGAGGTGTCTACTAAGTATTCCGCAGTTTTCACTCAAAAGAGATTGTTGATTCAGACCGAGTAGATTTTTATTAAAACGTGGAAACCCTCTCAAAAACTAGTTAAAACGCTTTTTTTAATCGTTCTACCTTTGAACTTATTATTATTTTGAAAAGATTCCACACTGAGTTTGACCGCCTGGAGAGTATTAGTATTTTCAAACAGTTGCTGATTTTTTCAAATTCGAAACTAACCTAGGGACTTGCTGCTTCCTCAGTAAATTTTTTTTTAAATTTTCTCTCTATGATCTTCTTGACAAAAAAAAATAATAAAACTCCAAAATCTTTTTCACATTTTTCCAGCGAAATCGATTTTTCCTGAAGAGGAAAAGTCGTATGCGAATGAACGACTCAACTTCACGAACTTCAGAACACTCCTACCTTTATCCGTCGAAATGTCCCATCAAATCGGAGAAATAATTTTTCCGATTTTTGAATTTTAAATTGCTCGACGTTTTTTTCCGGGAAAGTATTTTCGAGAACAAGAAGGGAACAGAAACTGGTCTTCTGACGTTTCGGAGAAGAGCAACTCCGCTAAGGAAAAAGCCGTTTCCCCTCCACAGTGGCGCGTTGGAAGTCGTGAGGTGCGGTGCAGAACTAACGGCCTGATTGCCACAAAACTTTCGAAAAAGAATTATCCATTGATGAA
>BMAW01097173.1:0-16792 GCA_019974015.1 Nephila pilipes
TCATTACTATTTCCCTTTCTTTTGTTTTATTTTGTTATCTGTTGTTCCTCATTGTTTCTCAGTACCACTTGGCATTAATTGCTTCTTTCTGGGCAAATACTCAATAATACAGACGCTGTGATTTTTTTGGAACGAAACAACCATTTTGAATTTTTTTATACCGCTTTAAACCCACGATATCACTTGCACACATTTGAATGGTTCATGATGTAATCCCAGGAAACAGTTTTTATTTCGTTAAAAGTGTGGAACAAAGGATTTCCCTTCTCGAAAAGAAACCGCATTACACTTCTCAAATCGCAGTTCGCGGGATTCGGATTCGGGAAATTCGTTTGAACGCAGCACTACACAACAAGAGTTTTTAACTTACTGTGACAAACGAGCACTCCTCCTCCTTCTCATAGTTTTTTCTTGAACACAGTGCAGCCATTTTTGTTGAAAAAATTTTTCTCTGAGCCCAGTACTCTTACTTTCTGGACAACACTCATGGTTGATTCTATAAAAACATTTAAAAGATTTTAATGGAGCTGAGAAGAGTATTCGACAAGAAGAAATAATCTTATTTTGTACCAGATTTAAATAATCCTTACATTTTAAAATTAAAAACACGCATGTCTTATCTCAATATTGAAATATTTGTATTCTTATGCATCTGTTTATGCAACTAAAATTACATTTATATCAATACATAATTATGTATGAGCAATTACTAATGAACAGCTTTATTTACATTCAATAGTCGTGTAGTTACTTTTAGGTACATTTTACATAAATTCCACAGAATTAATAACTTTTAAAATTTGCAGAATACTTATAAGCCTAACATTTCAAATACTGAAGATGATTATAATTTCAAATTTTGAATTAAATAAATTTTTATATTTTATAATTCAAATTTTTTTTAAATTTTGTACAGATACTCAACTATATTTAAAATCTGTTAAAGTTAATTAGAAGACAATAAATTATGTTCGGTGTGAAGAAAATAGAATCATTTTATAATGAGAGAAATATCAGCCCTATGGATAAAATAGATTTTAATAAAATTATGCCAGAAAAAGTTCCGCATATTTGCTATTTTAAAATTCAATTTTATAGCGTTATATTTGCGCTATAAAATGGTTAACGACGAAACGAAAAAGCATAATTTGAAGCATTTTAATACCTCAAATACCTGAAAGAAGGTATTTTCAAGAAACTATTTATAACAAAATCTTGGTATAATAATCTTTTCTAATTAAATTCCAGACACCTTGTTACGTTTTATTTTAAATAGCTGCATTATTTTATAGAATTCAAACAAATTTATTATCCATTGTTTCAACTTAAAAGACCACACTGAAGCGAATCAAATCAAGATTGATTATTTTAATGAGAAATTATGAAAAGTTCTTTTATGAAGAGAACATTTTATAAGTCAATGGACTTTTAGTATATTGCAGTATAATTATTAAAGCTGTATTTTTATAATAGTATAACACTTTTTCAAGCTTTTGTCAATGGGAACGCTCGTAAGTAGTACCTATTTTATATACATTAATCTATATCAATTCATCTATACTTAAACATTTATGATTTTAAAAGAAATGTATCTAAAGTTTTTATTCAGATGAAACTTCCTTAAATCTCGTATTTAATTTCACCGATTGTAAAACTCATCTCAAAAATTTTTAATCAAATATCTCTATGTAACATCATATCAATTGGAAGAATTACATGATTAATAAGATGAGCAGTTAGAGGCATTGTAAAAAGTATTATTACATACTACAATTAAATTAGATATTTTCAGTTCATTTAATATTTTAGCTATTATATTTTTATAAACTCAAAACACATTCATTACCGAAAAATAATGTCATTTAATATTTTAATAAATAATATCAGATTAAATTTCTTTAAACAAAAATTGTAATATCTTAATGTATCAAGAGATGCAGAGTACCCCTAAGCTTTTGGACGAAACTTTAAGAGAAGGTACAATACACACAAAAATGTCTTTTTTTGTATTACAATGTAGGGTCTTAAATGAAAAAGTATTGGAGGAAAAACAAAAAATCGTTAGGAAATGAAATATCTTTTTATTTACATCAGTGTTGAAACCTTGCTAAGAATGGTTTGGTAGAATTAAACGCTGAGCCATGTACATAGATAGAAGTCATTTAAGCGTCGATACAACAATTGGTATACGTTGTGAGGTTAATGTATGGTCGGGTATCATGAATGATTTCTTTACTGATCTATACTTGCTACTTCGCCCACACAATGATGCGATATATTGCCCATCTTCCTGAAAAAAATATTAGCCAAATTATTCAGGTGTGTTCCAGCTTCCGTTCTAAATTCTATGTGGTTTCATCGAGACGGTACTCTAGCCCATTTCGATATTAATGTGTGTAATTACCTCAATGATACCTTTGTCCCTCAATAGATTACACGAGGTGGATCAGTCGTATGCCTGGTACGTTCACCCAATTTATCAAGTGTTGATTTTTTTTAATGGAGACACTTCAAGGTAATCATCTACGAGACCTCATTTAACTCTGATGACCTCGTTGAAAAACTTTGCTGCAACTGTTCGTGAAGCATAGGGATCTTCTAAACAATACGCTAATCCCTCGCTAGACACTTCCAGGCCTGTATCGATCAGCATTCCTTATCTTCCATCAACACTTTTTTTTTTTCTTCTCAATGTTGCTACATAATAAATCATTCTTTATGTGTACTTTACTTCCCCGTAATGACTGATTCATGAGCTCAGAGTAACTTTGTACGAGTTAAATTGTGCGTTTTAGAGTTTAAAATTTACTTCAAACAATTTAAAGATATGATAAAGTTTAATACAGAAATTAATGCTTCAGGCTGTTTTCAGTTTTGAGTGAATGTTAAGAAATCCATATTCTTGTGTATTACACTTCTCCTTAAAGATTGGCCGACGAATTTAGGAACTCTCTATGCGTTGCGATTTATGAATAGAGCTTAAAATTTACTGCACAATTCAAAGAAAAGAAAAAGTTTAGCACCGATATTAATGCTTCAGGCTGTTTTCAACGTTGAATGAAAGTCAAAAATTCCATCTTCATGAGTATTCTACCTCCTTTAAGGTTTGGCCCATGAACATAGGAACAGCCTGTATGTCGTTATTTGTGAATAGAGCTTATAATATACTGCACAATTCAAAGAAAAGATAAAGTTTAGCACAGAAATTAACAGAATTAAAAAAACTTTGAATAAAATTTTGAGTGAATGTCAAAATATAGTCTCTAACAAATCTATAAATGATAATTTATTATAATGATTATATCAAAAACATTTTAAATAAGTAAAATAATTTAACTTGTAATAACATATATTCAATTTGTACTAATGTTTCGCTAATTTAAGCATTGTATTTTTATCTTTATTACAGATTTATATCCGCATCAAATAAAACAATAACAATATTTAACTTCTTTAAAAAATTAACCTTTAAAAGATTACTTTAAATTATTGAAAAACACATCAATATCGTTCAAAAAAGGTAAAAGTAAGAAACGAGTTATTTAAAATAAAAATCAACTTTTAAAAAAGATAATGTTTTTCTCCTAACATAATTAATTGATTAAATCATCTGTAAATACTCTTTTTAAAAATTTTACAGCATATTTATTATTTCCATTGAAATTTCTGAGAAATTCAATTCATAGATTTTATCTTCGGATTTCAATCTTTGCTTTTGATTCAATAGAAGTTTCATTGATAAGTTTCATTTTACATTCTATTTCAGATTAGTGGAAAAATACCCTCCACTTGGATATTTCTCAGGAGCAGTCAGGAGAATACTTTTTGTAATTCTTAATTCACAATCATATACTCCAAGGAGAGAAATAAAATTTAATATATCTTTGGAACGAATATTTATTTTTAATAAATGGCATTGGAATTCATTTTCTGTCTTAGAGAAATATTAATTTAACATATATTTGTTCCATTCCAATACATTTTAAAATGTAAAAAAAGTGATATAAACTGCTGTGAAAATATATTTTACTTAAAAATTCTAGGACTTACTATTCTAATTATTTAAGCAGAACTAATAATAGAATAAGCATTAATGGAAGAATAATTCATTTTTGTTCTATATTTTAAAATTGTTGATAAGGGCCTATTATATCTGTTTTAATAGTATTATAACTCTATCAAACGCGAAGGACTTATGTAATTTTTATATTGATTACGAATAATGCGTTAAACAATGGAGCATTGGAACTTACCATATAAAAAAGTGATTTAATTTTGCATTTACACAATTTTAAATAAAGTTCGACGCAAATAATAATGATATTATTTAAGAGAAAGTAATGTTTAGTATGCTGAAGATGATGCTCAACAACATAATAAAATATTCCTTAACTGTTGGGAAAAGTCTTGAAAAGAAAGAATTACTGAGTCAACAACTAAATGGTTCCGAGTTCAAATTTTCAATATTAATCCTTAAAAAACAATCTTCTATAGTTTATTAATTTTGGAAATAGTTTTAAGAAACTCATTTACATTAATATAGAGAGAAATATGATGTAAACTTTAAAACTGGGGGATATCTGTGATTAACTATTAACTTCAATAGTATGCAATCTCGATGTAATTTATTTCGTAAAAATATAGATATTTCATACTTACATTATGCATTGAAACCTTACTTATTTCACCATAAAAATTTTAAGCTGTGTTAAATTTAAATTTGAATTGTAAAATTACGAATTATTATACTTCTATTAGATATTATGAACAAAGCAAATATAAGTATACAATAAAATGAATGAATATTTAATTTATTATTCTATAAGTAAGGATTTCGTTTCATAAACAATCATAAGTCAAATCATTGTGTTTGAAAAAAATGAACTCATATTAAATAAGAAATTTTGAACATTATCCAGTAAGAGTACAGAATCTATTTAATTGAAATTGTATTATTTCATAAAAATGAAGGAAATAAAAAAAAATAATATTTGTTAAATGAAGAATTTTTAAATGGAATGAGAAAAAGAACTTAAAATGTTGAATGACAAAAGAAGTGAAGGTTAATACATTTAATTACATGATACTAAAAATATAATACTTATCTTCATTTAGATTACATTTAAATAGAATGTACCTTTTTCTCAAATATCATAACTAGTTGACTGTTTTATAACAGGTCAATTGAAAAGTCTCCGGCCTGACACATAGATGGCGCTACTAGAATTAAACCCATATGTTTTTTAGTTAGCTCTAACCCTCAAAAGATGGGTGTATAAATTTGACAGCTGTCGGATCATTAGTTTGTGAATTATAGCATTTTGAGTGAGGCAACTTTTGTTAATGTGAAAAAAATCTATAAAGAGGAATTTCGCGTGTTGATAAAATATTGCTTTTTGAAGGGAAAAAATACAGTTGAAGCAAAAACTTGGCTTGATGCCGAATTTCCAGACAATGCCTCAGGAAAATCAACCATCAAGGATTGGTATGCTAAGTTTAGACGTGGTGAAATGAGCACCGAAGACGGTGAACGCAGTGGAAGCCCAAAAGAGGTTGTTACCGACGAAAACATTAAAAAAAACCACAAAATGATTTTGAATGACCGTAAATTGAAATTGAAAGAAACAGAACACACTCTAAAGATATCAACTGAACGTGTACATTATATCATTAACGAATATTTGGGTATGAGAAAGCTCTGTGCAAAGTGGGTGCCGCGCGAGCTCACTTTTGACCAAAAACAACGACAAGTTGATGATTCGGAGCAGTATTTGAAGATGATCAAGCGTAATAAACCCGAGTTTTTGCGTCGATATGTGACAATGGATGAAACATGGCTCCATCATTTCACTCCGAAGTGCAATCGACAATCATCCGAGTGGACTGCACACGATGAACCCTCTCCAAAGCGTGGGAAAACGCAACAGTCGGCTGGCAAGGTTATGGCGTCTGTATTTTGGGATGTGCATAGAATAATTTTCATTGACTACCTTAGAAAACAACTCCATTGTTTCTAATGCTTAATTTTTTATTACTTTGTCATTACGAATATCTTAAATAATCTATTAGATAAAAGAATATTTGAAATTTAATGAACTTCCCTGAATCTTTAGTTTTTGCATTAATCAAGTATTTTCAAATAATTTTAACTTAAGTTTTGTATAAAGTTGTCTATTTTATGTAGAATTATATACTGAGAAAAAACTTTTTTTTTATTTTTGTCTGACTCAGCAAATTTGAACTTTTATTACCTCATTTTTATTTTAAATATTAAAGATTCATTTGTGTTCCCTTGGGTAGTTTCATCTATTTAAAAATAGATAGTTAAAAGTATTGAAACTCATAAAAAATATTGTATCTCCAATTATATGATTTGAAGCAATTAAGACATTTATATTTATGAATTAATGTTATAATTCCTTTCTTTCTTAAAAAAATAGTAACAAACGATACTCGAGTAAAGAGTCTCGCAACAAATTAAACTTTATTTAACTTTTTCATACTAAAGTCTTTGTTTAAAAATATCTTAGGTATTTAGAACTATCAAAACATAATTGTACTTTTTCCTTGCTATTCTTTTTAGATATCTTGTTTCCATTATATAATATCCAAAATACATATGATAATCGAGTTATCAGAATATGAGATTAAATTTTCCATATTCCATGGTGTTATACAAACGACAATTACTTACATGGTTTAACGTAATATGTAAACAGGCTCCCTTTTCAAAAGATATTTTCGAAACGATATTGAAGATTGTAAAACGATGCATGCTACATAAAAATCTTTTTTTATATAGAAATTTGTTTCACCACTATATAGTTTTCAGTATAAATTGCTTAAAAATAATTCATCAATACTGTAAATTAAATATTTTTATTACAATTTTCAATGAAAGGAAAATATAATAAAATAAACTAATTTTCGTAAGGGATACAACAAAGAAGTTTTGTGCTGTTATAATTGTGAAAGAATGAAGTTTAATTTTAGGAAATGTCTGCTGCCTTTCGTTACATTACCTTCAACCAATGATAAAATTGTAGATAATTATTAGAATATTGCAATATACTTGATTAGAAGATGGTAAAGTGTAAGGTAAGCTTATATTGAATCATCATAGCAAGAATGAAATACGAAAACATTCATAACATCATAAAGATTTATTGCAATAACATATATTAGACGTGATAAAATATCTTGGCATTTTCTGTCTGTAACTGGTAATGATTTGTAAGCCATAGATGACATATAAAGTGTTCCATTGTTGATGAAAACATTTCTTATTTTAATTAGGAGGTATCGTAAACGAAAATAGCTTTTTGAAGTAACTAGTAAGGTCGACTATCATCTCGTGTGTTAAGGTGAACACCAGGTGAAAAAAATAATATTTGAGATTTAGCAAATTTGTCCCATTATTGGTGATCACTAAGGCTATATGATTGCTAAACTGTTCTATATTTGTGGAAATAAATAGATATTAAATATAGAACCATAGCTGAAAGTAAAAGTCATAAACTTTCAACGAATATTTCTTTTAGTATACACAATTATATACGTGATAAATTATAAATTTTTCAAAATTTATTCTAAGTTTTTGAAATATAGATCATTGATTTTCCTTATCATCAACGCAAAACAAATTCATAATATGTCATAATGCATGGTTCTAGAACCAACATTAATAACCTTATCTTACATTATCACATTCATTTATCCCGATGATCTTTTATGTAGAGATATATCCTTAAATGAGAATTTAAAGTCTATTACACAGCAATTTTCCACGCCTTCAAAAGAAATTTTGTTGAACTTGATGATTACGTTGAAATACTTTTAAGTTACGAATCCTTTTGAATAAATGATGTACTAGTCTTTTAAAAAATTTGTTCTTTCAGCTACCGGCTACACATAACTGCTCGAAATTTAAATTCCTTCTGTAGAATGTACAAGATTGCTATCAGTGTACCAAATTTTGACTCGTGTAAAACTACTTTATTAATACTACATTATCTGTGTATTATAATGAAAATAAATTGTAAAATATCATAGCAGTACAATTTTCTATTCATCATTCGAAACTAATTGTTTTGACTGCATTAAAGGAGTAGTAGATCCAAACGATGGACGATTAGAACCTTCTGAGATTAATCTTGATGGTTCAGGATATACCATCGTATTTTACTTATGGAAGTATCTCAGCTTTTATAGACAAGTGTTCTTTTTATATTTAGAGATCCATTATAATCAATAACGTACGATTGTTTTGAAAAACGATGGATTCCACTTATCTGAATTATAATACGTATTTCTATTGATCTTCTCGTTTGCTTAAGTTAAGGAAACATTTTTCTAGTTCTAATTCATTTTTCGAGAAATGATGTAGTCCGAATTACTCTACAGAAATAGAAATATTTTGGGATCCAATAATTATTTAATTTTTTCCAGAATATTATTTCATTTTGAGTACAATGGTGGTTCGAAAAGTATCTGTGTTAGGTGTGGGAAATGTGGTATTGGGAATGTGAATTGAAAATGGAGTAATTCATTCGAATTTTATTCATTGATCCTCATTTCCTTGATATGCTATGATGAATTGGTTACCATGCATTTCATGTATCACTGTAGACTCGACAGTAGCTGTTTTCGGCGGGCATGGTACAATACAGTATTAGATAACTCCTTTTCTTCACTCGTGTGTTGATTCAGGTTTTTTTAAAAGTACAAATAATAAGGTTGCGTCGTCAAATTAATAAATAAGAAAGATGCACGTTGAAAGAAGTATTCAGCATAACAGTGATCTCACGACTACTGGTACACTAGACAATATTTGAGTTTGTAAAAATTATAAATACTCCCTGTAACATCTAACAAAGGGTTTCCAAACAAAATCTACGTATTCTACACCAGCATATTCCAAAATGTTTTATACTTTAAAGAACTACTAAATTATTATTTAATATTATTTAATTGTTCTCCATTGACATTATATACCAACCAACTTACATGTTACATAACTATCAAAATTTCAAAATAAACGCTCTCCTTCTCAACTTGCATGTAACTATTCATTTGAATGAAAATTAAATAGAATTTTCTGGACGCATCCAATTCCACTTTATTTGTAAGTCAAGGAGTTAATTTTTTTTCGGAGAATTGTTCATGAGTATGACGCCCTTTGCTTCCCAAAACCCATTCACAATAACTTTTCATACGATGAGGCGTTTCCTTTTTTTGGAGCAGATTCAATCGGAAAAAACCCCTGGTATTGAATATTACCTGGTATCCATTATATAAGGATGAATCCAAGTCTCACCAATGGTCTATGACTTTGTTGAATAAGAATTTAGAATTTCTTACTTTCATTTTTTCGTAATTTGAATACCAAAAATATAATTCCCATTATTCTGTATCTCACTTCATACTGATAACCGCAGGATTATAACATGACAAATGATCCTCTGCTTACACTGACCGAAGTCATCTTAAGACGATACAAATCCTATCGGATTAAAATCGAATGCAATTTCTTCTAAAATATACAGAATAAAAATAAGTCTGGAGTATGTAGCCACAGACTGAATCCCAAATGTCTGAATACGATAAGTATCTGCTATTGAATTCTGACTACATCACGCATTGTTAGAAATTGAGCTTTAAGAAACACGCCTGTTTCACTTTACATCCCAGGTGCTCAAATACAGATACAAGTAGAAATTTATAAAGAATTTTCAATACTTTGACTCACAAAATAGCTATATTTTGCCATAGAAAGAAACTCATATTGTAGCCTATTTTGAAAATATACAAATATGAATCCCTTGTTCCTGAATTTGCATAGAGTATTTTACATTGTTTTACTTCTCGTTTTTCTAACACCTGGTAAGTTTTTAGTTTTAAATTTCGTTTTTTTTCAAAATTAGGTTTTTTTAGTTTCAAATTGGAAATGGATGCTAATTATGCATAACGAAATTTTATGCATGAAAAAACTTTTTTAAACATTTTATGCAAGATTATTTTATGTATAAAAAAAAGAATTTGAAGTACGAAATTGCAGTAAATGTTGATCCTAAATGCAATGGATTATAGAGTTAAAAGTAATCTTAGGAATTTTGAATCTGTTTGTTTCAAAAGAAACTTTTTAGTTATGTTCTAAACATAGACGAAGAGTGTTTTCAAATGTATGACAAAAAATAATATTCAGATTAATTTTAACATTTTTGAGATTTACGTATGAAAGAAAGAATGAATTTGAATTGATAAGTAAAGTAGAAGATATAAGTTGATTTAAACAAGATTAAACAATCTCCGATAGCAATTAGAATTTGTGTCAGAAAAACAAGGAAATAATGATACATTTATTAGGTCTCATAAAAATGAGTTAAAATAGAATACTGCAGAATTTTTTTTTAAAAGAAACAATTGTGATTTTTAAAACTATAATTTTACCATTTATTGGAATATAAATAATGCATGATAATTCCCAACATGATATGCATAACTTCATATTTATTTCGATGAAAACATTTTATACATGCAAACATGTGTGTGTGTGTGTTGTAGTATAATATTAAGCAAAACACTGCACACAATACAAATAATTCTATGTAATGAAAAATGTGTGCAGTAGAATGCTTTCAAATTTTCATTGCAAGGGAATGATATGATCATAAATGCATTTCTCAAATTTGAAAAAAAAAATCATCTTAGGAATAGCAAAAAAAAATTCTGTTGTCACAAAAGCTTATACACAAACGAAGTGTTATACAAACATCCCTTTAAATGTGATTGAAGAAGGATCGGTGGGAATTTTTTTGCTAGATCATAAAGTGAAACTATCGCTGTGTACGAGGTTTCAGAATACTGAGATCTCTTCTTTTTTTTTTTTTTTTTTTTTGAGAAATCAGGAAAATATGGAACCTGAAAATTGAAGATAAAACCATTTAATTTATTTTAAATTGATTCAAACGTGATACTTTAAGTATTTTGTAACTTAAAGGACAGTTAAAAAGCGCATATTGTTCAGGAAGGCCAAGAAAAACCACATTTCGTGACGATGGAAGATAAGAGTTATTCAGAATAAAAATTGTTTACTAAAGCAAATAAATAAAGCACTTGGATCAAAAACATCAAGATGAATACATATGCAGATGAATAACAGAATCAAGGTTCGTCCAAAAAAAAAACTGTCTGGTAACCCTAAATAGTCACAAGGAAGCAAGACTTATTTGGACAAAATAACATATGTATTGTCTTGACTACTGAATAAGTGTTGTTTTTTCTCTGGTGGAAAAACCCGAATTTGGATGGTTCATTTAGGTTCTCATTCTGCTGGTGTTACTTGAGGAAATATCCGAAAAGAAAATTCAGCATAAGGTGGGGATTCACTAAAGGTGCTTTTGGATACACAATAGATAGATTTCTCTTTGCTTCCTAAATGGCAGAAACAACTCAAAAAATATGTACCAGGAAACTCTTAGTGAGCATCTGTTACAGTGATCTCGATGAGTCTTTTAGCAAGACAACGTGTGGATACATCCTTATCGGTCTACAAAATGAGGGCTCAGGTCTGAAAATATCAGTACAATGAACTCTCTCTCTCTGCCCAGAATTCAATCCAGATCCCAGTCTCATTAGAGAACATGTAGATAAACCTTTCATGAGACTTCTACAAGAATTCAGTATAAGAGCTCAAATCAATGATAAAGGAAGACCTTACAAACTCGCTCCCGAAAGATTCCAATACTTGGAAGGAATGGAATAGAAAGCTGTAATACATCAATTGAAAGCTGCATATTCGATCTCTTCAGACGCAATGGAAACACAATAGACTACTAAAAGAATTCTATGATGAGAATGAATATTTCTGTTTTGCATAAACTTTCTTAGTAACATCACATCGTTTCTGAGTACCTGTGGGAATATTTTGCTGGAATATTCTTTTACATCTACTTAGGTCCTCGTGGTCAAATATACCATAACTACACAGATCCTTCTGGGGCATTTTCAAGTTATATTTATGAGCAATTTGCTTCTCAGATCACCAACGTCCAAACCCACAACGCCCCAACGTCCCAAACCCAACTGGTACTGTTTTATTTCACAATATACTACATAAAACTGTCATTAAGACTACCGTACACCATTCAAATTTGGAAACGCAAGAATGTCACACCAGCATTGTGTTTAAAATATAATTAAATAATGTTATATTTAGATGCTGAAGCCAAAATTACGGTAAGACCACCCTACATTCGTCCTCCTCTTCTCTTATATATATATTAGACTAAGGTTGATACTTTAACACATTTATATATATATAAACAAGTATCCAACTTTAATTTAGGAAGGACAAGGAGTGTTCGAATACAAGCTTTGACAAAATGATAGAAAACACTACTGTATTATTTTCTATATAAAGCTTGGCTATTTCCAAAAAGAAGTGATACGCAAGGCGTAAACAAAATTCAATGCAATATCGTTATTCAAGTTTTTCAGTAATTTTCCAAAAAGTGAAAACAAAAAGTACTCACATTTTCTGATTCATCGATGGATGGATTCATCGATGGAACCGCGGTTGACATAAAAAACATTTACTCATGCTCATTAGAGCACAAAGTTCATTTGTTTACAAATGAGAAATTATGGTCGGATGTTTTTTGATTCCACATTATGTGTGTGTTCATCTTCATTAGTACCATCTAAATATCTGCACTAATTTTTAAACATTAAATTTAATCATTTTAAATACAATATTTATAAATATTTTTAGTTTTACTTTTATATGATATAGTTTGATTGATGCTGTTGCTATCTTTTCACTTTGCATTTCATTTTTCTAGGTTCTAAGTAGTTCGCAATGTTTCTTGTACTTCTTTAAATAAAATCATGATCTTTCAAGTTCCTTTATATTTTATTTTTATTAGTAATAATTTGATTTTTCTCAGTTTCTTAGTAGTATTTTTTTCTATTAAAGATCTTATGTAAGTTATCTGTGAGCCTTAAGCATCTGACTGTTTCGTTCTAGAATTTATATCAGATTAGGTTACTCAAGTAAATTCCTCTCTGCAGAAGAAAGCGGCTGGAAATGTTTGAATAATACCTTTGTTTTAAAATCCTAAGCTATAACAAACGCAGCTCATACTGGCATGCAAAAAATAATATCTGTATCCAAAAGGCATATATAAACGTGAAAACTAGCGAATACAAAATGAAAAGAGAATGCAAATAAACAATTCTCTCTCACTACTTTTATACACCAAGATATCATGACTTTTCAAGTAGTAAATATAAACAAAATCATGGGGTTACAGCTGCGCCACACATCTATTATATAATTTGCCTTTCTCTAAAATAAATAAACAGTTCTTTTTCCGATAACTTTTCACATGTTTCAAAGCTCTCGGAAAATGACTGTATCCTTAAATTCAGTTTTCATTTGAAAAAGATTTTTATATCAGTTTTGTGTTGTTTGTCTAAAGTAGTAACCCTAGAATATATTTTAAGGTATCCGCCTACCTTCGAAGAGGATTTTTTTTAAATAATTGAAAACATAACTCTTTATATGCATTATACTATAAGAATTTGCTAAAAAGTTAAAAATACAATGTAAAATTTGCATAATTTGTTTTAATATTTCAGCTCAAAAAAATACATAAAAATAGCAGTAAAATGGCACTTGTGCTAAATACCAAAACTGAAATTTAAATAGAGATATTTCAATTCTGTAAATTTATTATGATGTATTGAATCTAATTTAGGATTTGTGCCTCTCTCCCAATTATAACCTTAAAATATTAAACATTTATAGGAAGTCGTACTTTAACATACACAAAACACGTACTAAATTGTGATAAGTTATGACTTTTATCATCAATAAAATGCAAAGTAATCGCATTATAGCAATAGGAGAGTTTCAAGTCCTGAATTCACTTTCATAGAGTATTCCATGAAAGTTTCATAACATTATATGCAGAACTTTTTTCAATACGATGTTTTGCGCTGAAGCAAAATATGAAAATCTTGATTTTGAGAAAAAACTGAAAATACGTTGCAACCCAGAAACTTACCTAATTAAATAAAAATTTAACATTAAAAGCCTCTAATTTTGTAAAGTTCACTATCTGTATTACTTAAATAAGTTATCTTTTTCTTCCTGACGGTCTTTAAAACTTTCCAACGCTTACATTTAACAAGTGTTGTATAACGCTTCAATGCCCTGATTCCATTGTAATCCAACTTTTTGTATCCATTTATTGTGAAGTAGCCAGGATTTTCAATGTTCAACTTATTTAAGACTTTTAAGCAGCCTTGATGTCCTTCGTTAAATTGTATAATTGCATCATATGCACCCAATTTCACAGTTTTCAAACGAATAAAAACTTCCTTTAGTACTCTTTATCATATTACATCATAAAAATGTTCATTTGCTTTTTGGGTCTTAGGAAATTCATCTTACATGTTGGAAGATATTTTATGGCGATATTACGTAAAATATTAATGAAAAACAAACATTAAAGTTCCATTTCCGGTAGCATAATGCTACTTCCAGTTCTAAAATTTGACCCAGACTGTTATTAAAATGCTTTTAACTCAAGTTCTATGTAAGATAGAAACAAAACTGAAACTGTTCTAAAAAGCTAAGAAATCCGGCTTTAATAATGTACCGTAAATAAAAAAAAATCGACTTTTTGACCGAAAATCGCGTTTTAAAGGTAGGCGGGTACCTAAATTATCTGTGTACAGAGAATTGAAAATTGAATTTGGAAGCAAAATAAATGCTTAGCAAATTTTTGTTACATTCTTTTTCTCATTCACAAACTCGTAATTTCTAACAAAGATTTTTTTTTGCTGCAGTTCACAGAAAACATGAGTCTTTGCTTAAATAAGTTAAGAGTTCATTCCGCTTTTTAAAATGACATAAAGTAAAATTATTTTCTTTACAAAATATTCCATAATTATTTTAAAAATCTCTCGCTACTTTTCAGTATATATATCTGCACAAAAACGTTCTGATCTTATAAAGGTTATTCCATTTATTGATTCTTTATTAACGTTGCAATTAAAAGCAACACGAGGATTATCGATGACGGATCTTGTAATTTTGAACCTCAATCAAATGACCTGAACCTGAATGACTAAACCTGAGTTGACACCTCCCTGACCATACCATTCGATGAACAAAGACTTGACAGACTTCAGGTGTCTCAGCCCCACTAGACAGAGATATTAGGAAATCTTAGCATCACTAGACGGAGATATTAATAATATTAGGACTCGAACCAACAGAAACAGCACCAGCCGCAAGCTGTCGACCATGACCACCGAAAATATATTTATACATTTCTTTTTTCACGGCCCTCGAAAAAAAAACGGTAAACTTTTACATCATTTTTCATCATTTACATCATCTTTTACATCATTCATGGATAAAAAAAAAAGCACAATCTATATTACAAAATATGTATTGATCTGAAAAAGTCCATTATATTATATATATATTATATACTTTTCAAAAATGAGCAATAGTAAGCTACTTCAATATCCTTATTAAATATGATTTCAGAAAAACTCATAAATTCATCTAAAGTTGCAAAAATTAAAAGTTATATTTGTGAATATTTTATATATTATTTTTCTCTTGTTTTAGGTAGAAACTATGCAAATCCTGGTAAGAAAACTTATCTTTTTAGATCAAATATTTACATGTAATCAATGTTCTTTTTTACAAAATATTTAAATTACAGCACACATGAACTTGTAATTGATAGAATTTATAATTGTAAGCACATAGGTACAAACAACAAAAGTTATTTCTTTATTTTATATATAATTTCTTTTCTAATTTCAGGTGGAAGCTATATAAATCCTGGTAGGAACACAACTATTTTTCTTTTTTCCAAGGTTTAAAGATCATCAATGTGTTTTTAGCTTTTTTTTTAAATCATTACAAACTTGAAACTAAAATTGACAGAACATTTAAAATTATACACAGTGATATCCAAACTATAAGAGTTATCTTTGTATTCTTAATATTATTTATTTTCTTATTTCAGGTGGGAGCTTTATGAATCCCGGTAAGAAAACTAATCTCTCTCTCTCTCTCTCTCTTTTTTTTTTAATTTTCCTTCCAATATCCATATATAATTAATGTTTTTTAGCTGTTTTTGAAATCATAGCAAACTTGAAACTATAATTAATAGAATTTTTGAAATTATGCACACTAGTAGAAACAATAAAAGTTATCTTTATATTTTGCGTTTTATTTCTTATTTTATTTCAGGAAGAAACTTTGGAAATCCTGGTATGTGTGTGTCTTTTCTATTTGTTTTATTTCAAATATTTACGAATAATTAACGTTTTTCAATAAATGCGAATCCTTGTCAAAACACATATTTCCTTTATTTTATTTGTTTTGTTTTAAATCAAATATTTAAGTATAATCACAATTTTTTCCGTATTTTTTATATAATAGCGAATCTGAAATTATCATTGATAGAAATCGGCTTCGATTTTTTACTATATTCCATATTGTCTCAAATAATGTGTGAGAAACTTTAAATATTTATGGATTAGAAAATAAAAGCAAGTTTCTAATTATTTACGTTATTTCTTTACAGATTAAAAAAGAAAAACTAATCAAATTCTTTTCTTTTTTTTTATTTAAATCACCATTGAAAAATAAAAGTTAAATTTTAATTTTGTTTTTGTGAACAAATTAAAAATTATTATTTTGATAAGAATTTGTTGTAAGTAAATAAGATTCCGATAATAAATTTTTTGGTAAAATGAA
>BMAW01097174.1:0-63422 GCA_019974015.1 Nephila pilipes
CACTGATTTTGGAGCAGTTACGGAATCCCTATGAATAAAAACAAAAATCTTTGTTATGAAGAAAAAATTGTGTACCTGAAAGCATTACTCGTAGGTGTAACAAACAATGTAGTTGCTTTTTAAAAACTAAATAAGAACTATGATGTGTGTTTAAAAACTTTAGATGAAAGATCTAAAAGAAAAATTATAATTTGTCAAAATTCATGAATAAGTATTTCAATTTAGAATCGGTAAAGAGTTAAAATAATGTTCAAGCTTTACGAAGGTTATGTGTGGAAATAAGAAATTGCAATTCTAATTTTGATAGCGAGATGCGCATTTTATATAAAAACTTCATTTGATCAGTTATTCAAAATACTTGTGTTAAAATTTACTCCCAAGAATTCGCTCTAGAATTTAATTGAAGGAAAAATCAAACGAAGATATAAGTGTAACATTTTTATTATATTTCATTAAAAATAAAATAGAATGTCGTCAAGTGTCTAAATTGTTGACGCAAGAGAAAAAAGTACTTTTCCGCCATAAGCTGCTAGTTTTAACGCTGCTGAAAATTTCATACTTGCATCTTTAGCGATATGTTTCACAACTCATTTTCTTGTGCTAAATTTAAGGTTACCAATTCTGCTGATAAGAAAAAGAGTACTCGCTGGTACACTCATCATTTTATAAAAAATATTTAGATTGTATCATAAAAAAACGAATAAATTTTTAAATATTTGACCAATACAATAAATTTCTTATAAAAAAGACAAAATATAGTTTTTGAAGAAGTTGAAAGAATGTTTTTAAAAATAAACTTAATGTACATAGAAACATTTCTATTGTCCTTTATATTCGTAACAAATGTATACTTTCCGCTTCTTATTTCATTCAAGATATTCATTTGGCTGAAGCAGAATTCAAAATTGTTTACAGCTCATATTTTTTGAGCTGTAAACTGACACTTCCACTGACTCTGTAAACAACTTGTTTCTTTCAATTGTCAATATTTTTATTTTTTTATTTTCCAATGTCCTTTCAGCATTAGAGTTATGATCTGTAATTTCAGAGAAGAAGAAATTTTTTTTACAAATTCTGAGGATTAGGTCTAATTTCTTTCAGAAAAATATTAGCCACCCAAGGGGCGTTTTAGTGTACGAGATCACTTTTCAATTTTTATCCATTGCTTCAATTTTTGTTACATTTAGCTTATATATTCAATTTAATAATTTATCGTTTGATTTAATTTTAATTTCATGTAACTGATATCATATTAAATTTAATAATTTATACGCGCGCGCGTTTGCTTTAATTTTCATTACATTTTATGTTAAATATATTTCATTTAATAATTTTTCGTTTACTTGAATTTTAATTACATGTAGCTAGTATAACATTAAATTTAACACTCTATCGTTTTCTTTAGTTTTAATATCGTGACGCACCCCTGGGGTGCCCTAGCGATCCTTCTCTATTTTCAACCCTCCTTTTTGTCAACAAATTTTTTGTCTTTTCTTCAATTTCTTCTCGTCTAGACCTCAGTTAAATCTTGTTTGGCACAGCATAGCCATATCTGGCTCTTGCGCCAATAAACTTTACATTCTCGCTTGACCCTTCTTGTCGATCAATCTTTTTTCATTGTCTTACAGTCTAGATCAAAGATTTACCTTGTTTGGCGCAGTATGGCCACGTCTGGCTATTGCGCCATTAAAACTTCACTATCATCATCATTAGTTTTAGCATCGGAAAAGTTTACTATTGTCTGTTTCTCGATATTTCATCGTTTGTTTTAATTCTTATATTTAATGGAGTAATTTAATAATAATTATAAAAAAAGCGCACATTAGGTGACTAAACTGTTCTTTCCAAAACTTTGTATAGATCTTTTTAATATTGTAATAACTTTCCAACTTATTTTAAATCAGCCGAAAAAGTTCATATTCAGCAATGTATTCCATTTCTTGGAGAAAAATATTTGAATTCAGTGACCGAGCAAACAATTAAGAGTTATTAATTTACAGTCCTCTTTCACTTAAGTGTTTAAAACATTGTTCCTGAAGGCGACACTTTTTATGTTTAGAGAAGGGTTTCGGTTTAATTAAAAATTGCATTTTGGTTTACTCAAAAATAATTTTTTAGGGAATAGATTGATAGTACCCATTGTGATTTTGATACTGAAGTCTTACACATAACCCAACTTTGCAGTTTTATAATAAGTGTGATTTTTTTAGATGTTTAATTAAATAGCTTGACTTTGTCAGCAATTTTTACATTGGAGGTTTAATCTCAACCTAACTTTGCATTTTTTTAAGCTTACATTTTTTAGATGGGTGATCAAATAACCCGACTGGTTATGATTTTGGTATTGAAGCTTAAGCTACCTTTAATCAACTTCGTGCATGGTTTTTATACTTACTTGAAATCACCCCAGTCTTGGATTTTCAAAATTAATTTCAAACCACTCGTGGGTCGTTTAGAAACTCGTGTCTGATTGGTTGATTCAGATCGTTCCAAAGATAACTTCGAAGAGATTTCATTAAGATTAAATTTTCTTCAGAATTGACTGAATGCATGAACAGTATCACTGCTCACAGAGACGTGTTTTCAAGGTTTGTAACAACGAATTTGTTTTGGAATATAGGAATGTGTCCAGAATATGTTGAGAGCCCATCTGCCCATGAAAAGAATAAACGGTGATGGAGGAACGATTTGTTGGGTACCTAATTCAGATTCAGGATCCCAATAGCAAATAATGCCTGAATGAAGACCTTTCCAAATGTCAAGATTTGTTGGGTATAGTGTTTCGTTCCACCAGACAGTTCTATTCCTGGCTTGAGAGATAGAGTCTAGAAAATTATCATTTCATCGACATTTTGATTTCAAGCACGTTCATTTTGATTTCAAGGACTCTTGTTTTACGTGGATCCAGAGTAAGGTCGGTTTCCATTTGAAAGAAGTTATTAATTTCTGACCCATGGCGAATCAATGAAGGAGGAAGAAGAAATTTTGGTTTAATAGGAGACTGAGATGCAAGATGAATTCCATGTCACAAGTTGATAAAATTCCACAAAAAACCTTCAAAAGAAAAAGGATAAAATCTATTCCGTGTCCACTCACCTAAAAAGCGGTGAAAGAGGTTCATGATGAAAAATGAACTCGAAGAAGAAAATATTAAATTCAAGCGAGAACCCAACAGCACGATCATCGTATACAATCTGGATTCGGATGAATTAAACGGCCCTGTTACAGTGATCCAACACCTGGGATTCCGTCACCCAAAGGGGGGAAAAACACCTTCATTCCATTCATTACAGATGAAGATTCTCACGCATGTTTCCAAAACATATACGTTTTAAACATTTTGTGCTATCCGAAATGATACATTCTTTTCCTCAAAAATATATTGCAGAACATAAAAATTGTAAATGGGCAAAGGATTCTGTAAATCTATTTAAAGTTGCGTTTTTTTGAGTAAATATATTGAAGCATTTTTTACTTTGAAAACGTTGACTTAGTTAAAGGCAAAAATAATAAAGATTAAGATTTTTTTTTTCGAGAAACGATTGGTATTTTATCGAAAAGGCGCGGCCTTTTTTTTTTTTTTTTTTTTCCCCTTTTTTGGACGATTTACTATCCAACTTGAATTTATCTATATTGGATAGTACATTCTTAGATTTAAAAGTTTTTAAAATGTCCATGTCCAATCCAGGAGAAACAGTTTGACTTATATGTTTCAGTTTCTCAATAGTGTAACAATTCAACCAAATATGTTGTAAGTCTCAAAGTCATTTAAAAGTTGGTTATCAAAACAACCAAAATTCGATTACAACTTGAGAGAGAGAGGTTATTGACGATTTTTTTCAACAAAACGACCAAAGTTTGGGTGAAATTTGAGGTTATAAGTTTCATCAAAACTATGAAAATTGTGGAACAAAAGTTAAAATAAATGTTAGTAAATACACTTTGAAGTCAAGCTCGTATTTAAAGATGGATTAAAAATATAAAAATATTTTTAGATGTAAAAAGATGTATAATGTATAAAAGCCTCAGGTGCTTAATACCAAAGTGTATTCTCATAGCTACTTACTTTATATGAGATCAAAAGAAGTATTAAAGCTAGCTTTTGTAAATTACATTATTTTACCTTAAAAATTATTTTTATACCTTTTAGCCCATCTTAAAACAACAGATTGATTAAAATAAGATTGTTTCATTTATATTTATCTAATTATTTTTGATCTGGAAATAAAAGACAAGAAAAGGGGATCATATGAGCCATACGTGTGAACAAAATTTCTTTTCAAATGGACTTCGTTAAGCGTAAGACCAGGACCACCCTTATTGCTTGAGCATACTACAGTGTTGTAATATCATCAGTATACAAAATTTCAGCTCAATTGGATGATAGGAAATGGATTAAAATTCGAGTACAAGGTCTACGCTACCAAACGGACCCTTCATTGTTTGAGTAACCATAATATTGCATTGCCGATGAAGTTATAAGAGTAGATAAAGTTTCAGCTCGATCAGATGATAGAGAAGTAGGTTAAAATTCGTGTACAAATTTTTAAATGGAAAGACATTTTTTTTTTACATACGCACATATAAACATAGCAAGTTGAATAAAAGCTTTTAATAATAATAAATACTCGACATCATATAAATACAGCTCAGTTTAGTTTAGTTTGTTATAACGTCGCACTAGAAGCAACACGAGGGCTATTAGTGACGGACCTCGTAATTTTGGACCGCGGTCAAGTGACGAGGACGACACCTAAGCTAGCACCACCTCTCCTAACATCCACACCACGCCAATGGGAGGACTTTGAGCCCCGACAGATTTAACGTGCATCAGCCCCAGCTACACGGCGGGTCTTTGTCTGCCAAGGATCGAACCCGAGACTGAACGAAAACCGCCGACCACGAATTCGAAGCCATGACCACTAGGCTACCGCGGCCCATATAAATACGGATACCTCCAGCATAAATACAGCAGTTAACACCAGCCAGATGCCCTCTGTAGCCTAGTGTTTATGGTCGCCGAATAAAGGCCAACGTTGCTTTCGTCGGTTCGTGAGTTCGAGCCATGATGCCACCAAAGACCCTCCGTGTAATGGGGCTGCTGTACATTAAATCTGGACGAGATATCAAGTCCTCCGTGGCATGGTGTGGGAGGTGCCAGCTCAAGTGTCTTCCTCGTCACTTGACCGAGGTTCATATTACATGGTCCGTCTCCAATAGTCTTCGCTCGTTAGTTCTGTTGCTTTTCAGTGCAACATAAGTAAACAATCATACCTATAGCCAGTTACAGTCTACAGTTTCCACAAGTCATCGGTTTTTTTGCCAGGTCATCATGCTCCAACAAGTCGAATTCACGTCAGGCGTAAATGGAGTTTTCACCATTTCTGAGTTTTATTCGGTAACAGCTATGTTGTGGAACTTTTGACGGTATCCTCTTACATCGCGACCGTGGATACCACGCATTTACTATTTAACGACAAAGATGCGAAATCAAACTGATGGGTGGGAGAATGTGAGGACAACATTACTTGAGTTTTGCTTTATTAGATGACTGCACGAGTCTCACCATACTTGGTTGTAGACAGTTAAGAAAGTGATCGAAAATATTTCAAAATTAATATTGATTATTTATTGTATTATAATAAGTACAATGGATAAAAACAGTAATGTAAATAGTCATTTTTAATTTCTAAACTTCAGTTGTTAATTTTATTTTTGTATATTAATATTTTTGGTTAAATTGTGATCATACTTTCAACTGTAAAACGAACTGTGATAGTTGGAAAAAACGTGGTGATTGAACCACTCCGCTTTTAGATTTTTAACATGTTGTCATGTATCTGATCCCGGGCAAATAAAATTCCATAATGATCCGGAAATGGTCAAAGTGTATTCTTAATTTCTTTTTTACTTTACGCAACCTATTAAATAAATTCTATGCTATTTTCACTATAGGAAGTCACAAAAATCGTGACCGATGGAAAATAATAGAGAAGAACCAAATTTACATGATATTGGGTTTGTGTACATAATTTTAAGGTTTAAACGTTTCAGAAAGTTGGTGAAATATTGATAAAAAGATTTGCGTGATACACAGTCCAAGGTGTGGCCGCGGTAACCTGGTGGATAAGGCAGTGGATTCGTGGCCGGTGGTTTTTGTCAAGTCTTAGGTTCCACCCCGATGCCATTGAAGGCAACCGTGTAGCCGGGGCTGATGTACGTTAAAATTGTCGGGGCCCAAAGTCCTCCCAGAGGCGTGGTGTGGATGTTAGAGGAGAGGGGTGCCAGCTCAGGTGTCGTCCTCGACACTTAACCAAAGTTCAAAATTATGAGGTCCGTCCTCATTAGCGCTTGTTGCTTCTAGTGCGACGTTAATTAAACCAACCAAACAAACAGTGCAAGGTAAAATAGAAACATTGGTTACAATTGATCAGAGGGAGCTTTTGGGACTGCTTTTGGTCACTTTTTTTAAAAAAATCACTTTTTATACCGACAATGAAACTTAATCTAAAACCAAACTCGGAAATGGAACCTTTACTTTTTTTTTATAAAATTTGAGGACTGAGAAATTTAATTTTCTACGAATCAAAACTGGAAAATAAATCAATATATTGTAATATATTGATTGGTTTATAATCAATTTTTAAGCAAAATGTTAAACCTTTGTAAATAGTAGTTTATCGACTTTGTTAAAAATCGGTTGAGGTCCACTGCTATACTTATAGTTTGATCGACTGTAAATGATATAAGAAATTAAACATAAATTCCTCTATAGACATTCCAAAAATTAAAAGAAGTTATTGAATTAATCTATATACTAATTTCGATAATTATAATTATGTATTTAGACAATTTGGTACGCGATTGATATCTTGTTGATTAATCCCAATCATGGAACAATTTAATTAATCTTGTCAAATACTGCGTCTGGTACTTATTTTTCTTTTGAATATAAGATTTCTGTTAAATTTATATCAATTTTTGCATTGAATTTCATATACTTTTCTTCCTTTGGGTTTTTAGTTATAATCTAATACTCATCTTGAATGATAGGATAGTATTATTTTAATCTCTCAAATGCGATTTTTTTCTTTTGACCTCGTATTTAAAACCTTAACCAAAGACGAATATGCCTATTAATTTGATACGTTACTCACAAATTTTCATATAACACGTGTAAGAAATTTAAAGTTTCGTTCCCACTAAACCGATAAGTATCAAGTACAGAAAGGAAGAGGGGATTTTGTGTGTGTGATTCGATTTTCATTAAAGACGAGCGATACTAATTAAAGAAAAGCGGTACTAATCTTTGCCATGAGCGCGGTAGCTAAGTAGTCATGGTCACGAACTCGTGGCAGCTGTTTCCATCCAATCGGGGGTTAGAATCCTGGTGCCATTAAAGACCTTCCGTATAGAGGAGCTGATGCTCGTTAAATATGTAGAAGTTCCGAGTTCTCACGTTCGCGTAGTGTGGATGCTAGGAGAGGGAAATGCTAGCTCAGGTGTCAACCAAAGTTCAAAATTGAATAGTTCATCGCTAACCACCCTCTTGCCTAAGCAATATCAATAATTTGCCCCTGGATAATCTCGCCGAATACTTCAGATTGGAGACGTGGTGGGCTGATTGATTAATGGTTTATTAACGCTGTATTTAGAAACGACACGAAGGTCACTGCGAAAGGCCTCGTTATTTTGAATCATGGTCAAATGACACAGATGACAATTGAGCTGATACCCCACATCCACACTATGCCAACGACACTCCTTGGTCGGAATAAAGCTTGAACACAGACTACTGTGATTCATATACAGATTACAGAAGAACAACTTTTTAAAAGTATAGCCCTCATGTTGCTTTTAAGTGCGCCAATAATCAACAATCAACCAATCTTCCGTCAAGGCCTTTTCTGACAGAATTGGCCCATACATCCCAAACATGCGTAAACAAGGAAAAATATATGAAAAAAAAAAAAAAAAAGGCTAATCAAACACAAACTTCCAAGTGATTTATGGTGGCTACGGTAGCATAGTGGTCATGGTCATGGACACGTGTTGCCGGCGGTTTTTGTTCAGTCGAGGGTTCGAGCCTCGAAAGATACAGCGTGCAGCCGGGAGGGGGGTAATGCATTTTAAATCTGTCGAGGTACAAATTTCCCCATTCGCGGGGTGGTTAAGTTAGAGGAGGGAAGTGCCAATTCAGGTATCGTCCTCGTCACTTGACCGAGGTTAAAAATAACGAGATCCTTCGCGAATAGCCTTCGTGTTGCTGCTGCTAGTGCGACGTTAATAAAACTAAAACAGGTGATTTGTATATATATATATATATATATATATTTCTTGTTCAATTACTAAAGCATAAATAAAGTAAAACAAGTTGTCTGCCTTTTCTACAAATTAGGTAGGTGCAATTCGGTTACCATTCTCTACTCGTATTTCAGGAAAATTCATGCCGAATGGGAGTTAACAATCACAATATATGTAATGAATAATAATAGATAATTTTCGCTATAGATTAATTCCTTAATCACGTGACATTTGCTTCAATATAAGCAACGCGATGCGAGTTAAGTGTTTTTTTTTTTTTTTCTTCTCACATCAAGATTTGAAATATGGAGTCCGAAAGCGGAACAGTGGGTGCTCAATCTGGTGCTTCGAATGCAGCTTGTCCTCAATCTGGTACTTCGAGCAATCCGTTTAAATTGAATCTGAAAAGATTTGCGTATGACGTTTTCGCTAGTGTGTTTATAAGATTGGGAGTTGCACATTTTCCAGAAACCGAACTCCGTCCAAATCACTATAACGATTCCACCGTTTTGAGTCAAATGTCTACAGTTGTCCTCGGTCATCAAATTTTCCAGAGAGATGCCTGGAGGCAAATATTCAAATCTAATTTCGATCCGTATTCGCTATGTTATTTCCGAGGCATCACCGAATACGTATGGCGTACGTTAAAAAGAACAGAGGAACATAAAACTAAGGATCCTCAGTGGATGTTTGAGGCTCTTTTCTCGGTGCATATCGAGCTGTACTTCTACCTCAAATTTCGAAATAAACCATTGTGCCTCGAAGAATTGCCAGAGTCATGGTGTCGATTGTATTCTGAATATTTATCGGATACTCACGGAGATATCTCGGAGTTTATAAAACCACAGGATAAAAGATTCGTAAAATTTCTTGACTTGACTGTAGATCACTATCTAAAACATTACTGTTTTCCTTATGAAACAACCAGATCTTCTGGAATATTTTCATCATATATTCGAAGTCCTGAAGTAAAAGAGCTCGTAGAATCTGAAAACCCGATAACTTTACAAGACATTGAAGGTATTTTAAATATAGTGAAGTATCGAAGAAGTGATGAATACTGGTCTGCGAATTCGTCACCGAGAATACGTGTTATAAGACGGAAACGCCCGCTGGAGGAATCTACGGATTCTGGAGCATCCGGTCAAAGATCGCCAGGGCCATCTACGGATGCTCCAGAATCCGGCCAGAAATAAATGGAAAGTTCGCCTGAATTAACTAAAGATGCATGTATAGCCTCTAGGTTCGGTAAAGTTGATTCCTGTAGGTGAAGGAACAAAAAAATATCCTAAAGAATAGGAAATCTAGGAGCATAGAAGGTGGACACACCAGCGCTGGCGATTTTTGTTTCGTGAAACGAGTATTGTATTTTAAACCGATTCTTTGTCTAATCCACTAAACGTCCCATTTTTAAGCGGAACTTTTATTTAATTTTCGTTGTTTAATTTTAATTGTTTTGATTAATAAAGCTGTTTTTGACTTTGTTTCTCTTGTATTAATTACAAACATCAGTGTCCTCCTGGTTTATGATACATCTTTAATTTCTTGCATAAGTTCCGCAAGAGTCCGTACTTCATTTATTCACGAGTATACAGACATAAGATGGTTGACGAGCGTCAGCGAGTCATCGCTTTTGCTCAGTGTGACGGAATAAGTTATGAATGAAAAGTCCAGCATATGGCGCCCCTCGGCGTTTCGTGAGTATGTTCCGAGTACTTTCCTAACGGATCTATTTAGTTGCAAGCATAATACCAAGACAACATTAATGGAGAACTTTCAGCGATTTGAAAGTCAAATACTTCTCTTTCGAAGAGCTGTAATATCTTGGTTGGCAGGAGAGCATGATGGCTAGTGTACGATAGATTCAAAACTATTTTCAGCCGCTGTAGCCTAGTGGTTAAGGCTTCGGACTCGTGGCCAGCGGTTTCCGACGAGTCAAGGGTTCGAGCCTTGATGCCACTTAAGTCACGCCGTGTAGCCGGGGCTGATGCACTTTAAATCTGTCGGACTAAAGTCCTCCCACAAGCGGGGTTGGCAGAGCATAGCCTGCTTTATGTGATGATCCTTTTAACTCCAGTCACTCACCCACTGGCATGGTGTGAAAGTTAGGAGAGGGGGTGCCAGCTTGGGTGCAGTCCTTGCCACTTGACCAAGGTTTAAATTACGAGGTTCGTCACCAATAACCCCCGTGTTGCTTCTAGTACGACGTTAATAAAACCAAAAGAATTTATTTTCGTCTCTTTTTGTTAAACTCCCCCCCCCCTCCCGTTTTTTCAAATGCCTAAAGAAGTTGCATTTTGTTTGGCACAGCATAGCCATATCTTGGTCTTGAACCATTAAACTTCACTGCCTCTCACTCGGGTTGCTTCTAAATACTGATGACCGCGTATGACAGAATATTCCTACTGGAACTCATGCATATCGTAAGAAGCGACTAAAATGGGTATCGAGCGTATGGGGATATAGCCGGGCACTCTGCCCCTGGGAATTATGTGGGGACCTCAGGGACTTGCCTTCTTTGGGAAAGTACGGTCATCATGACCCCGAGGCACCTTGGTGATCTTATTCTTTCCTACGGGGTTTACCATCCTTGGTAAACACGAATGACACACCCCAGGGTTATCCTAGCGATCCTTGTCTATTTTCGACCTTCCTTGTCAACCAATTTTTGTATTTTTTCAAACGTCTGAACCAGTTATCTTGTTTGACGCAGCATAGCCACATCTGGTTCTTGCGCCAATAACCTACACTTTCACTCACTTAAGTATTCGTTTAAAAGATGTAGAGATAGTATGATTTATAAAGACAATCTAGTTTAATGTCTATGAAAAATTATTTGTATTTGAAGAATTACACATGATGTTCCTAATGTTAAAGCAATTTTATTGAAAAGAAACGTAATAGCTAACTTAACATTGATTTGGTGTTTCTTAATATTTTAAGTCTTGCAAAATTAACGCAATCGGAGTTCTCTGCGTTTACGTATTTTAGGTAAGGGATGTCATGACAAATTGTGTTCTTTTTCATATTAGATATAGGTTTGTTTTCACTCGTGTCATGACCGGGAGTGAAGGAATAGTCCCATTTGTAGCTCATTCATGTTGTAAGAGGCGACTAAAATGGATACTCAGTATCGGGAGTTTAGAAGAACGCCTGCCCCAGGCGATTATATCATAGGACTGGCCCTCCAGGTTGGGAACCTAAAGAGCTCGCCTTCTTCAGGTAGGTGTGGGCATCATGAGCCCGAGTCATCCTAGTGATTTTTTTCTATTCCATGGACTTTACTGTCTTTGGTAAACATGGATAATGCGCCCTCGGGATCCCAGCGATCTGCTTGGTTTAGTGTAATTGTGCATGTGTACATTTGAGATGTAATCTTTCAATGTTATGATTTAATCCATTTACCTAAAAAGTACAAAAACTGTCTCAAAAGGTTTTTAAAATTTAGTATTGATGCATATGGACAATAACTTTGTATTTTTCGTAAGTTAATGATCTACGTTTAATGTGAGCAATGCACAAAAGGTCTGAATCTAAAAGTGTGGCTATTAAATAACAAGACTGACGCCGTAAAACATTTTATTTTGAAGTCATGTATTTATTTAATATCGCCTTCAATATACACCACTTCTCTAACCCAACAATCCTCTGTCTGAATCTTCCATTGTTCGAAACAGTGATAGAAGTATCTGTCATTTCCTTTACGATGTGTGCCGCTCTCTGTTTCACAGCTTCAACGACTCGAATCTTGTTCTTTTAAATGCAGATTTCCCCTTAAGAAACAGAAGTCTCATGGCGCGAGATCCGGCGAATAAGATTGATGATCTAACACTGGGATGATGTACTTGGTTAGAAACCTCATGACAGACAATGTGGACTTAGCCGGCGCATTGTCTTGGTGGAAAGATTTGCCAAACAGATTCTTTGTCGATTCCTAGCCTCAGTAATCGCACGAATACTTAACCGATGTACAATGGAACGAAAGGGGTAATTTACTGGACATGGCATTTTAAACCAGTTATTTCCCCATAACGATTTTAATAAGGACGATATTCAATGAATTTCTTATGCTGAATCGGAAGGTGATGCGTGTTAACTATGGGGGAAAATCGAAAAAAGCTAAAGCTCTTAGAATAACTCTGTTTGGTTTTATTTAGTTTCATAAGAAATAGTACCCATGTACCTAACAAAATCAGATTCCTAAAAACTCGTTCTTGTAACTTCAACAAAGTATAGTCACTTGGGAGCATTAATATATTTTTCAGTCATTTTTCTTTCTGTTTTTAGCTAATCGGTGTAAAATTTGCCTATAATTGAATTTTATTTGCTTTAAACACATGTACGAACTAACAATTAAAATCTTAAGTTGACTCACACACTTATTGCTATCCATCTCGTAAAGTTTGACACACATAGCTGAATTTGATGGGCCGCGGTAGGATTTCTGTAATCTATAACTTTTTAAAATTTTATTTATTATTTTTAAAGAAGAACAAATTTTAACTTTAAACACACTTTCAGAAAGTAAAAGGTGTGTAATAATTCAAAGAAATAATTGTAATTCGTGGACAATGTCGCAGATACCAGGCAGTAAAAGACAAAATTCATTGAAATTTAAAAACATTCAACTACAGTGTATAAAACTTGTGACAGGTTAATATAAAATAAAATAAATAAAACACAATATGAAGAATAGCAGCAAAATATTTAAATTATATTTAAAATAGTACAGCAATATGTATTAAACAATAAAATTCTTAAAATAAGATACTTCTACTTGACTTCCATCACAGAGTTCGTTTCTTCTTGGAACCCAACGTCTTCAACACAATCTCTTAAAAGATCTTATACTAATTCTTGACAGCTTCCCACAACATCCAAAAAAATTGCTACAGAGCCAGCTCCTTCGGTGACGCATTCAAAGCATGAAGAAACAACTATTCAGTTTCCGGGAACAATTTCTTTATCATTGGATTAGAACATTGTGGTCTCAGAGTTGAAATCCTGGGGAAAGATCTTATTCTAAGAGATTTCTTATAATATCCTCATTTGTAGATTTTCTGATCATTTTTCTGGCTCTGAACTCTTTGCATTGGCGAAAAACTGTGCTGAGAGCTTCTTAAGCCTTCTGCGTAGGACGTTTTCCCCGAGACATCGGGGGATGTTATTCTACCCTGTGTCCCGAGGAGGAGGTGAGAGTGTTTGGTGACCTTGATGCAGCCGGCAGCGATTGTTTCTAATCCTGGACCAGTGAATCCATAAGAAAAGTTGACCAGTAGCTTTCTTGCTGTGCTTTAACAAACTAGGCTGAAAAGACGTCTCGTCTGGATAGTTAGCAAGGCGATTTAACTTCTGGAGTTGTTGTAGAAGAGAGTCGCGACAAGCCTCTTCTGAGAATGTTCCTCTTGGAAGAATAAAATTTTCGATTATTTTCTCACCATAGGGCCGTGGTAGCCTAGTGGGCAAGATCGTGGACTAGCGGCCGGCGGTTTTCGTTCAGTCGCGGGTTCGATCCTTGGCCGCCAAAGACCCGCCGTGTAGCCGGGGCTGATGCACCTAAAATCTGTTCGGGGCCCAAAGTCCTCCCGTTGGCGTGGTGTGGATGTTAGGAGAGGGGGGTGCCAGCTAAGGTGTCGTCCTCGTCACTTGACCGTGGTTCAAAATTACGATGTCCGTCACCAATTGCCCTCGTGTTGCTTCTAATGCGACATTAATAAAACTAAACTATTTGTTATTTTTTAAATAGTCATAAAAATAATTGTTGAGAACTGATTATCAGGAACTGCTTGTCAAAGTTCGCTTTGATCAGTTGCTAGAATTAGACCACCATTGTTTGGACTTATGAACAGTGGCATTGGCAGAGACGAATATATTTTGTAGCTGTAAAATGAAGAGAGAACTCTTTGTACACTTCCATAGATTTTATTCTTATGGAGATATGTTTCGCTAGCGATCGAGCCTCATTTGGAACATTGTTGTGTAGGAATTACATCTTATACAAAAATTGGAAACGGGGGAGAATTTCAGAGAGGTGAAGGGTCAGGGAGTAAAGAGTTTGTTGGTCGTCCACGAAGTAACTAGGATTTCTTTCTCGGGAACCCGGGGAATCATAAGATTTCTGTACTTTTTCTATTCCCGGGAATTATACTTCGTTTCCGGGATTTCCCGGGAACGAAGAAGTTGATGAAGAAGATGTTATAGAAGAATTTAGCTGTGAAAAGATGGTTTGTTTGGAAACTAAAACACGCTGGAATAGTTTGTTGGCAATGCTTGAAATATTTTTAGAAATAAAGTCAGCAATTTTAAAAGCATTAATTGACATTAAAGAATAAATGATGACCAATGTAGAGTTTGAAACTGTGACTACAATTGTAGTTGGCTTAAAGCCAGTAAAAATTGACTTAGGAAAAATTATGCAGTCGAAATGCAACTTCGCTAACTGCAGAAGGTGTAATTTCTTTTGTTATTGGAGAATTGAACGAACAAAACTCAGAATTTGCGTAAAATATGAAATATTCTCTAATACAAATATAAAATGAGAGACGCAACGTTAATTTAATAGTATTAATGCTATACCCGAATTTTGGGAGAAAATACGAAGCAGCTGCAGTTACAGTCGATATTTCGCGATTGCCTCGTAAAAATTGTTTGGTTAGACAAGCCCAAATAATAGGGACAAGGCTATTCTGCGAAGAAGAGGACTCAATATCCAACTTTTCGCACTCAAAAGAAGAGAGCATGGAGATTTTGAAAGAAAAAACCTATGACATTGTACGAAAATTTAGAGAAAGCAATTTACTCTAAAAGAAAAGTTTTATATTGTTCAACCAAAAAAGTACTTATCTCAACAAAATCATGAAACAAGAGATGCAGTTGTTCGACTCGACTGAAAATCCATCACCAAACATTATAAAACTATATGAGGCCTTAAAAACAATTCCTCCAACGTCAGTTGAAGCCGAGAGAGCATTTCTGCTGCCGGATTGTTCGTCATAAAGCTTAGAACAAGGCTGAGTGATAAAAGTATAAATTGCTTATGCCTTATGAAATCCTATTTTAAGAATGAATAATCAATTTATTACATATTTTTTTGTATTTGTTTTAGCTCATTATATAAATAAACATTGATTTTTAAATTTATGTGTATTTTTATTTTATATAATTATTATTGATTTTATTTAAAAATGCTTTTAAATAAAATCAAATAAAATACTTGCTTTTTAATTTTTTGAAATTTTGATGTATTCCCGGGACGACAATTACATTCCCGGGAATGGAAAAACCCGGGAAATCAGAAACCCTAGAAGTAACGTCTTCTCATATTGGGTTTTGTAACTGTCTCTCATACGATACACATCGTACAGAGAACTAGTTAAACAAGTGATGTCAACAAACCAGCTATTCAGATGATTTAGGTAAGTAATTTATATATTTTTTTCATAAATACATAAATTTTCTTGAATTTAGCAGACAGTACTCGTATTATTTATATTTTATAGTAGCGGCAAAAAGTTTAGCGCCAGCCTTGAAAGTGACACTTACGACTTACGCTACGAAAAATTCAAAGAAAGAAATAATACAAGTTAGTATTGTTATTATTTAGAAAGAAATAGAGGATTAAATTAAAATAATTTTTAAAATCTAGTAGCTTTATAACAATCAAATCAATTTAATTTATAAACTTATATATTAAATATGTTCATGTAATTATGTATGCACCTACTTACAATGTTTTTAAGCAATATGTATTTAATAATTTATAACATAAATTTAATTTTTTTTTTAGATTTTTAATATAACGAGTAAGAAAAGAGGATGCAAATTCAACGATCATCTAAGAAGCGAATTTCCTTTTATTTAAAATACCAAAAGCAATTATATTGGAAAAGATGAGAAATGTAATGGTGAATTTTCTATTTTGCATGGGGGGAGGAATGATATTTCAAAGCACTTGGAAACACGGAATATATATTTAAATACTGCTGCATCTTCCTCCCAAATACAGGAATTTTTTTAGAAAAACGATTTATGGAGACGAAGAAAAGAAACTAGCACTACAAAAGGACTTATGTCTTTTCATACTGTTAATCATAATCCTTCCTTCAGATCTATGAACTGTACATCAAAAGTTATTCGACAAAAAATTTGCCTGTGCTAGAACAAAATCCGAGACAATCGTGTATAATGTGCTTTCCCCATATGCATTTTCGGAATTGAACGAAAATCTAGTAAAATTTCATTTTATATCCATATAGTCTGACGCATCTAATATTAAGGATATAAAGTTATTTCCAGCCATTATTAGATTTTTTTTTATTCGGAAACTGAAATAAATATTAGAATTTTAGATTTCGTTTCTTTGCGCGGCGGAACTTCTGAAATAATGTTCGGTTACCTTATTATTATTTTGGAGAAAAACAATTTAAAACATAAAATGATTGCATATTGTGCAGACAACTTGAACGCAAATTTTACAGGAAAAGCGAGAAGAGGTATAAGTATAACATTTTTTATAAATTAAATGAAAACCTTAATTAAAACATTATTGCTGTGGGTTTGCAGCGTACATAATACATAACGACATTCAGCTGATTTGTTGCCCGTAGATATGGAAAAATATTGTCATTAAAATATATTATTTTTCTATATATACACTGTGCGTGTTGAAATGCTGAAAGAATTTTGTGAAACTGCGGAAGTCGAATATCAGAAAATACTTAGAAACGGCAAGACTCGCTGATTAGCTCTTTTGCCAGCTGCGGAAAGAATTTTGAAATTATACGATCCTTTGAAATCCTACTTTCTATCACAGGATAAATGTCCTAGAATTTTAGAAGAGTTTTCTGAAAAAAGAATCCTCAAAAATTTGGCTACAGTTTATACACAATCAAGCAGCTCTTTTTTAAAATGCTATAAAAGTTTTTGAAGGTGACAAAATGTTGGTAATAGAAGTCCAAAAAAGTTAAAAATTTAAAATTTCAGTGTCAAAAGTGGTTAAAAATATTTTTGTTCCTTTAACTATCCGTAATAGTATAAGCCAGCTAGAAGAACAAGGCACAATAAATAGTGCAAATTTCATGAATCATGTTAAGAAGTTCTATAGCAACTGCATAGAAGAATGAACGGTACATCCCAATAACATTGAAGATTTTTATTGGTTTACATTAAAGCATGAACTTAATTGGAGTGAGTGAGTGAATGTAAAGTTTATTGGCGCAAGAGCCAGATATGGCTATGCTGCGCCAAACAAGATTTAACTGTGGTCTAGAGGGGAAATTGAAAAAAAGATAAGTGATTGACAAGAAAGAGGGTCTAAAATAGAGAAGGATCGCTAGGGTATCCCGGGAGTGCGTCACCCGTGTTTACCAAAGACAGTAAACCCCATGGGAAAGAAAAAGATCACTAAGGTGCCTCGGGGTCATGATGCCCGTACTTACCTGAAGAAGGCAAGTCCCTGAGGTCCCCTGATATAATCCCCAGGGGCAGGGTGAACTTAATTGGAATGATGAGGAAAAATCATTCAATTATATTACTCAAAATTTTCCATATAGTAATGTTTCCGAAAATGATCTTTTTAACGAGATATTATTTAAAAAAATATTTATAAGGAAAAGGTTAAATATTGGGCTTCAGTACAAATCACAATAGAGAACAAATGGTTAGAAATATCTCATCATTTTGAAACAAGCCATGTTTTATACAAAAATGCACTTTATGGATTATGTGTTATCCTTACCAGGAACTAATGCTGTGACTGAACGCGTTTTTTTACAACGTTTTTCTGAATTTCACTTGGTGTGTGTGTGTGTGACTGATCAAATTTTCGATCGTTAATTGGCATGTCGACTAGAAATCCTGAATTAGTAAAAATTATTAGATACATAACTTTTATTTGCTCCATTCGTAATTTTTTTTGTCTACGCAAATTGCTAAAAATAACTTAACCTGAAAAAGAATTCATTGTATCCATTGCTTAATTATGAGATAGATTGATGAAGGATGTGGTGCAATATAGGATATCCCTTAAGTATGAAAAAAATATTATGAAAATATTAATAAGGCATTATATAATAAATATTTGTCTGTTAAAATAATTTCAGAATTTTTTTTAAAAAAATTATTCTTATTTTTGTGCAATGTTTTCATGTTCCTTAAAAAATAATAAAGTTCGTTTGTGTTTTGTCCACGTTTTGGGGTCTAAATGAGTATGACGCGTAATACATGTAAATTTATGTACACTTAGTCAATCATACTCAAATTAGCCTCACCTCACATCCACACGGTTAGATCTGGTAATCCAAAAATATTTGGAAACTAAGACGGAAAGGCTTGTATGTGTTGTAAAATTTTTCAGTAAAAAATATTCAATAAATGATTGATGAAATTGAAATTAATTTTTTAATATGTTTATTACGTGTTTGTTTTGAATTTAATGTATAATAATTAATATACTTTGTCATTATATAAAAATGTTGTTTTTAAAAACGTTGGTTAACGTCTTTTATCCATTTGTCACAATATAATAATTCTACGGTAAATAAAGTGTGGACATAAAAAAAATCAAAATTAAGTTTTTGAAAGCCATTTTATATGAAATATATAATTTAACAAATTCATGACCTTCTAAACAACGATAGCAAAAAAAAAAAAAAAAAAAAAAAAAACTCACATAAGAAATATGCCAAAGAATAAAATAATACTTAACATAATTTTTTAATGTATTATATTTGTAAATTTTACTTGTGTTCAAATAAAACAAGTAATATAAAAAAAATTTAAAGTCAATTCCTGCTTAGGTCAACAAAGATAATTTTTATTTCAGTTACTTTTTATTAAATAATTACAATTAATATAAATATGTACAGTGTTCTCCTCCCCTCCGAGCAATGGTTTAGAGCCTCCTCTACGTGGCGCTGGCAGAGTCCGCGAGGAGAGAGAAGAAAAAAGTGATTTTTGTGGAGGCAGCTAAAGGTCTTTGTAGCGTGGGAGCAGTTGAGTAGGCCTCCCTAGGAGTGCTACGAGCCTATTTTAATCTTTAAATAAAGTTTTGTTATGTTTTAAAAGTCGTGACTCATTTCTCTATATCTTCGAACCACAATCAAACATTACACTGGCGCAGTCGACAGGATATAGTGAGTTTTGAGTTTGTTCGAAATTGAGTGAATTTTGTGAAAATTCTGATTCCGTGGATCTGCAAATCGCAATGGCTTTCCTAGCGAAAGGGAAAAAAGAGGACTTGCAATACGTCGCTCGAGAATGTTTCAGAGATGACAGTAATGGCATTGAGGAATGCTATTTTGAAATTGGAAGGGTATGAAAAAGAGTTTGTCAGAGAATTGCTCAATACGCAGATAGAACACAGAAAAGAAGAGTATGAAAGGAAAAAATAAGATGAAAGAGATGAAAAGAAAAGACAAGATGAAAAGAAAAGACAAGATGAAAGGCATAAAAAGAAAAGACGATGAAAGGAAACGCACTCAAGAAATGGAATTTGAAATCCAGAAATTACGCTTAGAAAACGAAAAAATTAGAATAAGCGAAACAACTAACTCAGAAGTCGTTAAATCGAAAGTAGAGCTGCAAAACTTTCTCCCAAAATTCGATCCGAAGAACAACTATATTAGCTTATATCTGGTGTTATTTGAGAGACAAGCGAATAGAGTTGAAATCAAAAAGGAAAATTGGACTTCTCATTTGATCGGATTATTGCCAAACGATGTTGCACATATCATCGCACGTGAAAACGAAGAAATCACGAACGATTATAAGGTGAAAGAAATTCTCCTGAAACGATATAAGCTAACACTAGAGAAATTTAGACAATTGTTTGTGAAGCATCAGAAAAAACAAGACATCACTTGGGGTGATTTCGCATACGAACTGACAAACTATTTTCACGAATGGATTCGAGGCTTACAGATTAACGCCTTTGAAGAATTGTGTGACCTGATGATTACTGACCAAATCAAAAGAAGAACTCCGCCAGAAATGAATGATCATTTTATTGACGAATGGACACATTTGAAAAAACCGGATCAAATTGCCTCAAAATTAGACGATTATGAAAATGTCAGAGCGAGTATAAACAGAAGACCAAGAGCAAATTTCCAAAGAGAGTATCCAGCTTTTATCAAACCACCGCTAAGGCAAGAACAGAAAAATTTACCTGTACAGAGATATATTCCACCTCATTCAAGAGAAAATACCAGAACTCCAAAGAAGGAAGAAATAAAAACATCAACGAAAGAATGTTATATTTGTGGATTACAACACCTGGCGAAGAACTGTCCAAAACGATACAAAGCGACGGGAGTGAATGGTTATATCGATAGACATAAGCAAGATGATCAGGCAGTAACCGCAGAAATTCGAACTGAGTTCCTTTTAGAAAGCAGAAATAAGAAAGAGTCAAGCGAGCCAAAATTAGCTACGAGTGATCTCCAATATGTTGAAATTGTTGTCAACGGAAAGAGTGCAATGGCTTTAATTGATTCCGGATCGATGATAACTGTGTTGAACTCGGATCTCATTTCGGATGAAAAGAATGAGGAAGGGAAAATAATTTTAAAAAGCGCATTCGGAGAAAAAAAATAGAAGCTTCTCTTTCCAGTGTTCAGTTATGGATAAAGAACAAGAAAACCGAAGCATTTTCGAAACCTATTCAAGTATCAGCAGCTATCATTGATGAAATCCAAGGTCAAGTAATTATCCCATCAAATATATATAAACTTTTGCAAGAGAATGTAAACGAAACCGCAAACGATGAATCAACATCGGAGATTAATGGATATTGCTGAGGCGGACCGAAGTCTGATTTCATTAGCAGAGGAAGGGCAGAAAGCAAACACTAGAAAATGATGAATGTTTATGTTTGGAAATATTATTTCTCACACAGGAGGAAAATGAATATCAACATCGCGTGAGTGAAAGAGCTTTATTAAGACATCAGCAGTTAAAATGTGATACGTTGAAAGATGTATGGAAACAATTTACTTTGAAAAAAGGGAATTTTTATTTGAGAAATGATTTACTATTCCACGACGGTAGAGTAACTGGAGAAAAGGTGGCTCAATTGGTTTTGCCTAAAATTAGAAGACCTCAAGTATTAAAATTGGCTCACGAATCTGTTTTTGGAAATCATATGGGATTCAAAAAGACCAGCGAAAGAATTCGTTTTAGCTTTTGGTGGCCTGATTTGAAGAAGGACATTTTAGAATATTGCAAATCTTGCAATAATTGTCAATTAAGAAGCCAAGAGAAAGCTACGGATAAAATACCTATAATCCCTGTTCTTAGACCAGATTTACCTTTCGAGGTCGTGAATGTTGTTATAATTGGCGAGATTGACCCACCGTCGGCCAGAAAACACAAATACTGTCTTGTTATGATAGACCAGCATTCCAGGTGGCAGAAAGCGATTTCTCTTCGATCGTTGTCTACCAAAGCTACATGCGACGCGGTAATGGAGATATTTATGAGGACTGGAATTCTAAATGTCATTGCCAGCGACATGGGTACTAATTTCACTTCAAAGTTAACTCAAGAATTCACGAAGCGCTTAGGCTGTACCCCACGATTTTCAGTTCCTGGATACGCAGCGTCGAATGGACTCGTGGAGAGGTACAACAGAGTATTAAAAAATTCATTGCACCACGTGATTAGGACTGATCCAAGTAATTGGGACAAATATATCCCGTACTTGCTTTTCGTATACAGAGAAGTCCCGAACTACACAACGGGAGTTTCACCTTTCAAGTTGATGTGTGGACGAACAGCTAGAGGTCCTCTGAGAGTATTAAAATCAAGTTAGTGTGGCGACATTGCCATTCCGTTGAACATGGGAAAATCTGTGGTGAACTACTTACAAGAACAAAAGATCAATTTAGAGATTGCTGCTGAGCAGGCGTCATTAATTGCCTCCGGAAGACAAGAAGCTTATGCAAGATATTTCAATCGTAAAGCTCGTTCCAAAAGTTTTGAGATGGGCGAAAAAGTATACTTATTGATACCTGATTCAACGAACAAGCTCTACGCGCAGTGGACCGGCCCTGGAGAAATAGTTCTCACCCTTATAAAGTGAAATTGAGTGATGGAAAAATTCGGCATTGTCATGTGAATAAGATAAGGAGGTATTACCCAAGAGTTAAAGCAATCGGTGTGATATTCGAAGACGATGAAGATTTTGGTGAAGTTCTTCCCACTTCAACTTCTCTGAGGCCCGGAATGAAAGAGTTATTGAAGCATATTGATATATGCCAACTGGAAGATGAGGAAGAAACCAAATCGCTAGAATTGTCAAGTGAAACTGTTTACGGGCAATATAAACATTGCTAAAGTTGATGCCCATAAAATCAATTTAAAGTCAAACGGAAAAAAACGTTCATGTAAAGGATCCCTGAAGCACTGAAGGGAAAAGTAGATCAACAAATCCAAGAATTATTGGAATTAGGATTAGTCGAGGAAAGCAACGCTGAGATTGCATATCCGGTAGTCTGTGTGAATAAGAAAGATGGATCCATGAGATTTTGCATTGACTACCGGGCTTTGAATTGTGCAACGGTAACGGATGATTTCCCTTTGGAAGACTCAACAGAATTGATCCAATCGTTTGGCAGAGCTAACGTAATAACTACGTTGTATTTGAAGGGATATTGGGCAATCCCGATGTCGGAAGAAAGTAAAGATTTTACTTCTTTCAAAACTCATCACCAAATGTATAGATTTAAAGTCATTAGTTTTGGACTGAAAAATGCATCTGCTACTTTACAACGGATAATGATTAAAACACTTCTCCTTATGGAGAATTCGCCTGTGCGTATATAGATGGCATTGCCATATTTTCGAAAAATTTTAGTGAACATTTGCAGCATTTAAATATCATTTTATCGAAGTTGGAAGAATTAAACTTCACTGTAAACCTTTAGAAGTGTGATTTCGTGAAACCCTATGTGAAATTTTTAGGACACTTTGTCGAGTCGGGTAGACATCAGCCTGATCCAGAAAAGGTACGTGCGATAAGAAACTTAGCATCTCCGACAAATAAGAAAGAGTTGTGTAGTGTTCTCGGTTTATGCAATTACTATCGCGAGTACATTCCCAAATATTTGGAGCTTGTGTATTCCCTCTCAGAGTTGATTAAAAAGAGAGTCTCCGACAAAATTCCATGGACTGATAAACATGAAGAAATGTTCAAAAAATTAAAAGGTGCACTTGCCGAGGCTCCTTCCTTATATACTCCCGTGATGAACCGGAGTGAGTGAGTGAGTGAATGTAAGGTTTATTGGCGCAAGAGCCAGATATGGCTATGCTGCGCCAAACAAGATTAAACTGTGGTCTAGACGTGAAGTTGAAAAAAGATAAGTGGTTGACAAGAAGGAGGGTCGAAAATAGAGAAGGATCGCTAGGGTATCACGGGAGTGCGTCACCCGTGTTTACCAAAGACAGTAAACCCCATGGGAAAGAAAAAGATCACTAGGGTACCTCTGGTTCATGAAGCCCGTACTTACCTGAAGAAGGCAAGTCCCTGAGATCCCCTGATATAATCCCCAGGGGCAGGGTGCCCGGCTATACCCCCAGACGCTGGGTACCCATTTCAGTCGCCTTTTACGACATGCATGAGCTACAGTGAGACTATTCTGTCATCCCCGGTCACCACACGGGTCCCGTGATGAACCGGCCGTACATCATTCATTCAGACGCTTCATCAGTCGGCATTGCTACATGTTTATCCCAAAAGTTGGATGAAAAGACTTACCCAATATCTTATGCGAGTCGGAAACTGACCCAAGGCCCAGCAAGCTTGGTCAATTATTGAGCGGGAAGCTTTCGCGATTGTGTGGAGTTTAAAAAAGTTTGAATCGTGGGTGTTCAGCACCGAAATTGAATTCTATACGGATCATAATCCGCTCCCATTTTTAACAAAAAAGTTGGGCATTTCACTGCAAAGATGGGCATTCTCTCTGCATAGATTTAACATAACTGTGAAACATTGTGCGGGAGCTAAAATGCCTCATGCAGATGCGTTATCACACTTAGTGTGAATATTATCAATTGTTGCTGAACGCAAGGATATATTTTTAATTTCTTTATATATATATATCTGTGCTATTTCATGTGTTCTTACAATTCTTTTGCATTTAGTATACCTTACTAATTTGAATCATATAAATGAAGTTAACATCAATTAATGTTTTATGATGTGTATGATTTGAAATGTGTAATAGTGTTAGCGAAGATGTGTGTTGCTTCCTTTCTTATAATTATTTTAGTGCATTTAGTGTTAATAATTGTGAACTAATTTTGCATTGTGTGAATATTTTGAGTGTTAATTTTAAGTGGTTCAGCTGCTGACTTAAATTTGTTAACAAATGTAACGTCAGAACTTGGTGGGGAGATGTAGTATTCCCCTCCCCTTCTAGCAATGGCTCAGAGCCTCCGCTACGCGGCGCTGGCAGCGCCCGCGAGGAGAGAGAGAGAAAAAATAGTGAGTTTTGTGGAGGCAGTTAAAGGTCTTGGTAGCAGTTGAGTAGACCTCCCTAGGAGTGCTACGAGCCTATTTTAATCTTTGAATAAAGTTTTGTTATGTTTTAAAAGTCGTAACTCATTTCGCTATATATTCGAACCACAATCAAACATTACAATATGTATATACATATGACAGAATCACAATATTAAGTGGGAAAAGAACTTTTTTTCCAGCGATCAACACGCTTCGTCACTGATGGTATTTATTCCTAAATTTATATTCTGATAAATATCTTATAAAAGAGAATTTTTTTTTCTCCCATATAAAACTAACATTAATTATTTGAAAATCAAATAAAAAAATTATGCTTCGATGAGATTCGACCCGAAGGCATGAAGATTCTACGCCGACGTTCTACCAACTTTGCCATTGCAAGACAATTGACATAGTAGAAGCATTGGCTTGTTTCTTAATTCATCCGGTAAATTAAATGGTTGGAATGCAGTTTAGCTCAACCACCCTTAGTGACAGGAATTATTTGGCGGTATTTTGGGAAATGTGGCTACCCTGGTCCGCTTCGCGAACTTTACGTTCAGTAAAAAAAAAAAAAAAACAAAAAACCCGCCAAGTTTGGTAATTTTTGAAATCGCGCCAAATTTTTGGGCTAAACTGCATTTTCACCCATTAAATTTAATTAATGAACTAATATTTGAAAAAACTGTATTATCATCAAGTGTCATTCACTACAAGTTTAAAAAACGTATTTGAACTTGAGTGGATGAATAAAAAGTAATTTATTAACAATTGAAAATTCGAACAAGATATAGAAATATATATAGAGAGATTATGAACTAATAGTATGAATTTAATAAAAAAGATATATTAAAATACTATTTTTTGCGTTCTAAATTTTTCTTGCCCAATATAGACCAAATTTTTAATCAAGACCCCCCTCCCCCGGTCAATGGTTGCCCGCTTTACGAAAGTTAAAATCTGGTCACCTTACCCAAGAGCCTATAAAATGATGATACTGACACTCATTGCGCAGGGAAAAAAAATTCAATTTTTTCGTCCGTCCAAGAAAATGCCGGTTTCGTCCCACTGTGCGAGGGTCAAATCGAACCAGATAACCGATATTTTTTGGAAAAGAAAATAACTCAACGAAAACCGCCAACCACGAGTCCGAAAACATAACAACTAGGCTATCGCGGCCACTGTCTGGAAGAAAAGACTCCCGTCACAGTATAACACATGGATCAATAAGTTCCGAGACTAACCCAGAGATGGCGCTCGTAGTAAACCAGTAACCAGGTCTTTCTAGAGTACTAACCTTTGCTTGAAACGTGTCAAAATTTTAAGTCGATCGGACCAGAAACAGCTGAGTTATCGAGGTTGGAGTAAAGTCGTTTTGCAGTTTGTTTAAAAAATGGAAAAAACCGAGTTTCGTGTTCTGATAAAACATTGTTTTTTAATGGGTAAAAACACCGTGCAAGCGAAACAATGGATTGAAAAATGTTACCCGGACTCTTGTCCATCAAAAGCAACGATTTGTCGGTGGTTTGCCGAGTTTAAACGTGGTCGTACCGACACAAATGACGCGGAACGCTCGGGTAGACCTGTGGAAGCCGTTACACCGGAAAATGTGAGTGAAGTGACAAAAATTATAATGAAAGATCGTAAAGTGAAGCTCCGTGAGATTGCTGAGATGACACAGATATCATATGGAAGTGTATTTACTATCCTCCATGAAAAATTGAGCATGAAAAAGGTTTTTTCCAAGTGGGTGCCGCGATTGCTTTCGATGGAACAAAAACAGCAACGAGTCGATGATTCAGAAAGCTGTTTATCGCTATTTACTCGCAACAAAAAAGATTTCTTGCGTCGTAACGTGACCATGGACGAAACATGGATACATCACTACACTCCAGAGTCGAAGCGGCAGTCATCCACAGCTGGCGAAAGCCGTCCGAAAACGCAGCAGTCAGCTGGCAAAGTCATGGCGTCAGTTTTTTGGGATACGCATGGCGTGATTTTCATTGACTACCTCGAAAAAGGTAAATCGATCAACAGTGATTATTATATTGACTTGCTGGTGCATTTGAAGGAGGAAATCGCAAAAAAAAAAAACGACCGCACAGTCTCGGGACTTATTGATCCATGTGTTATCTTTCCCAGGAAATGGAGTATCTTTTATTAGAGGATGCCCCCATCCTTTCTTCGTCTACAAGCACTGACCCAGAGGTACATTTTCAGAGAAGATTTTTCTGTTCAGGAATTGATTCAGACGAAATCCTTTTTTCCCGCACGACGAAAAGATTTAAGCATAATTGAGTGATATTTGAATTTTATGGTGCAAGAGCCAGATATGGCCCTGCTGCGCCAAACCAGATGATTCATTTAAAAACGAAATGCAAAATTCAAGAGACTGTGCTAAGTTAAAATCTCACAAAATCTAATCTGATAAATATTTATTGCAAAATTTAAAAGATTGTTAAAATATCGGATTAAAAACCAATTAAAACGAATTAATATAATGAGATAAAGCGTAATACATGTAATAGACTAAGTTCGATTCTGGGTTTTCTTTTCGTTCGTTAAGTGACTATTTTCTATTTGGCTTATGGCATCCATGAGCCAGGAATCATCTACATCGTATAAAATGCAATCATCTCCAAGATTAGGCGGTAGGGTACTTTTATGGGTCTATAGGCATTTAATTTAATGTCAATTTTCGGTTTATTGAATGTAAGATGATAATTATTTCGGTATGGAAGATTTAATTTATTTTTCTTTTTGGTTTGTGTTTTAAAACCGATAGATGTTGGTAGAGGAAGGGGGACTTCGAGGTGCGGGAGCAACTGTACGGAGAATAGGAGCCGTTTAGAGAGGAATTATTGAAGGTAAAAAATCTGGCTGAGAAGATGACAATGATGTATTACCTATACGCATTGGAACAGACGAAGAAGTCGATTTTGATGCAAATGGCTTTAGACATTGCAGGATTTAAGCATGAGAAGAAGAAAAATGTTCTTATTTTTATAACATATTCGAACATCTATAGCAGTATAATAAAAGAAATATCCTGAAATGTTTCAATTTCGAGAAAAATTATTCAGGTTTCACATGTACCTTAGCACCTTCCCTGGTATACTATTGCTCCTATATTTCTGGAAGGTCTATATTCTGATCCGTTCGATCCGTGTTGATGGATATGACTTAGTTTCCTTGTAGTTTCGCTGTTTTGCGTTTTTTTTTTAAAGTCTTCTTAAACCATGTTTTCTGTTCACTATGATTTCGCTCTGCGATTCGATTGTTTTATTAACGTCATGCTAATAAGCAACATGAGGGCTATTGGCAACGAACCTCATAATTTTGGTCCTCGGTCAAGTAACGAGGATCAAACTACAAATTAAGTAACTCGGTCAAGTAACTACAAATTAAGAATTCGAAAATTTTGATTTGCAATTTAATTCACTGGCGATTAATAATATTATTGTAAAATTCAAATATAGTTGAAACCAGTCAGTTAATAATCAAGAGTTAAAGAAATACCTTGTGGTAATCTGCTTTTAAACTGTTTCTTTCATAATGAGATTTCAAAATCTGCACTCGAATTTTTACCAACTTCCTATCATCCCACCAAGTCGAAATTTTGCATACACTTTTACTACAAAGACAATACAATTCTATAGTATACTCAAATAATTAAGGTCGGGGGGGGGGGGTAGACATAGCATTTAACTACGCCCAATTCAATTGAAACTTTGTACACACGTAAATGATTTTTAGTCTTAAATTTCCAGACAAAAAATAATTAAATAAGTAAAAAAAAAATTTTTTTTTTTTTTTAAAAAAAGGAACTAAAAGGTGTAAAAAATAATTTTTAAATGTAAAGTAATATATAATTTGTAAAAGCTTGACTGATTATTGGTTTTATTAATGCAAAAGCTTGAGACGTTAATACTTCTTTTGATTTCATATATAAGTAAGAAAATATGGTTCTTTATTTACCTAAGTATCTTGGCAAGGCAGCAACAATTTTTTAAAAATTATAAATTATTTTATACCTTTTATTCCTTCCTTAAATAAAAGCCTAATATTTTTTTTTTTTTTTTTCATTTTACTTACATTTTTATTATCAAGAAACGTGTTAAAAATATCTAAAAAAGGCTAAACAAGAGAGGGTCCGGGTTAAATTTCAGGTTACAGGCCTGAAGGAGAGGAGTTCAACATAATTGGTCTCAATATTGTTTTAAAGAACAGGAAGCTGGCGCCTGAGTGAGTGACAGAAAATCGAGATTTATGGCTCAAGAGGCAAATCTGGCAATGCTGCACCAAACATGTGTATCTATGATCTAGATGTTATAAAAATGGGAAACATTGAATGACTTGATTGGTTTTATTAACGTCGCACTAGAAGCAACACGAGGGCTATTGGCGACGGACCTCGTGATTTTGAACTTCGGTTCAGTGACGAGGACGACACCTGAGCTAGCACCTCCCTCTGCAAACTTCCTCACTACGTCAAAGGAAGGACTTTGAGCCTTGATAGGTTTTACATGCATCAGTACTGGTAACAAGACGGGCCTTCGTTGTATCAAAGCTTGAATTCATGACTCGATGAAAACCATTTACTGCGAGTCTGAGACCATGATCCCTAAGCTACCACAGCCACAACAATTTGATGACAAGAACGGCCAAACAAAGAGAAAGACCACTAGAATATTCCAGGAGCGCATCACCCATATTTATAAATGACAGTAAACCCTAATGGAAAGAAAAAGATCCCTACGGTACCTCAAAATCCCAATTCCCATACTTTTTTTACCTGTAGAAGGCAAGGTCTTGAGGACAAAAACTTACTTTTGATAGCAAGCTTCTCTTTTGGGAAATTAAGCTGTGTAGCACACAAAACTCATGTCAATTGCATTTAGTAGGCGGTAGGGATGTATTAGGAGAAAACTAATTTTTCATCTATAATTAGCTCTAGGTATTTGTACTCAATCTCAAGGTATAAAGTGTGTATTAATAATTATATTGGGACACAATTTCATTATAAGTTTATAGAGTAGTTGGTTATGTACATTCAGTAACAATGGCATTTAATGACAGAAAAATTTATTAAAAAACTTCCAAAATCATTAAAAAGAGAGTACTAAATTTTGAAAGCTGAATTCCAGTGTTTCATGGCAGTTACCAGTGCGACTTCTGTAGAGTTGAACATATTGTATCACTGTGTCAAAATTCTGAATATCTCTTTGATACAGAGCAAATTTGATATAAAGTTTAGTTATTTTTATTTGATTATCTGGTTTTATTTAAGTATTTCAGTACATAATAATCTGCCATAATATAAATATCCAGTTCCTAATTTTGTTCATCAGCTCAGAATCGTCTTCGGTTATTCTTTACGCAAAATTTGACATTAATTTTTGAATTAGTTTAATATCATCTGGTTTTACAGATTATTTATAAGAAAATATTACCTTGCTTGAATAGCACATCATTAGACCTATTTAATTTTTATTTGTTTCTTTATACAAGTTTAAAAACATACTCCACCTAAAAGAAATCCAAACATTTTCAAGAAGATAATTAGGACTATATCTTTAATTATATATAATAAAGGACAATGAATAAATATTTAATAAGAACTTGAACTTCTGATATTTATATTTTAATCAAATAACGAAATTTTACTAAGAAATATTCAGCAAAGCAAGATATTTCAACAAGTAAAAAAGAAATTAAAGGTATATATATATATATTTAACACACACAATTTCAAAAGAAGACACCTAAGAAAACCAAGAGAAAATGAAATAAATAAATAGATTAAAAAAAAAAAAAAAACTAAGAGAGTTAAAAAAAATTATTAACACAAAATATACACCAATATAAAATCGCCTTTCATGAGCATAGCAAAAAGTGAAAATATTTAGTAAACATGGTGGCACTATAAACATGAAATGATAAGTCAAAAAACAAAATGGGAACATATTTATTAAACATAGTGGTCAACTTACTCACTATAAACATAAAATGATAAGTCAAAAGATAGCAACACCATCTACCAGTGTCAGAACCAAATGAAACATGTTTAAAAATACAAATATTGAAAATAATAATAATAATAATTACTAGGAGGGAAAACAATTTTAAGAAATAATCCAAAAAATATTTAAAAAATTAAAAGGATAATAAGACAAAAAATTAAAAAGCCTTTGCACAAATGATACAAAAATTACTTTGAATATTTGAAGGCACATTGATTAATCTGATACATTTCAAAGCAAGTAGTTATATAATGTATTTGAAACATTTATGCTTAAATTCCTATTAAAGAAAGGAACCATATTAAAAGGGAAACAGTGATCCCTTACCAAATATATTACAGAAGATCCTGTAATTAACTATACTTTTAATATCTGTTTCAAGTGGATTTATATGAAACAGGTGAAGAAGAATAAAATGTCAAATCTGGTTTAAACTCTAGGTTGAAATTATTTTGAAAAACTTTAAAGTCTTCACTATATCTAAATAAATAGAATTTATTGTCTATAAAATTATTTTCATAGAAATGTAAATAAATATAGGTGACACCATTACTAGCTTGGACCCCCTTGTAGTATACCTTTAATTAGTTTACATTTTTTTTTTATCATAACAAAAATAATTTTCTTTTAAAACGAGATTAATAAGAAATTTAAATTTCTCATATAGAGCTATTAATTTTTATTTCTTTAAAATTAACCATTAGTCTTATATATATATATATAAAGGAGTTTTAAATTTAAAAGCAAATATAATTAAAATATTCTGATGTTGTTAAACACTGTTTAATTGAAGACGATTCATGCACACATATCTTTTGTTCATTTAAGTGATCATTAATAACTAGAAAAATGTCAAATTCATCAATATAATCATGATTCAGAACAAGATTGGCCATGTTAAGTAGAAATAAGTACAGCCACAATATTTTACAAAACAAATAAACCTTTCTTTTAAAAATTGAGCTTTATTAGTTTTTTAATGAAGAATAATAAATTTTTACAAAAAAATGTTTCTTCTGATAATGTTCTCTTTTTCTGATACATCTTTTAGATTTCCAAGTTAGTAAATACAGAAGAATAAATAATCAAAAATTCTTATATCAATATAACACATATAAGCACTTTTAAGTGGATTGCAACAATGATAGAATTGATTTACTCTCATTTGAGAGTGTGAATGTTGACTTAGTTTTATTTTTGGCAAAATGTAATTGTTTTTCAAAATACTCAAATTTGTCTTTTTCAGATAAGAAGCCTGTTTGTGGGACCTGAAAAAGAGATGTTTATTTCCATTAAAAAACAATCGCAGAATTGAAAGAATTATTTAGGTTATTAAAAATTATATGTAATTAATACTTTCTTACCTCAGAAACATATTCTTTTATACTTGGAAACAAATCAGGAAATTTTGCAATAGTTTCTTGAGTGATTCTTATATCTGTAAACTGAGCCATGATATAAAATAATGACAGTGCTTCCATTCGAACAATGTAATTTTTACTTCTTAAGGTTTCATTATATAACATGGCTAGACTTGAACGTACTTTACTAAACTAAATGGTAAAAAAAGTATTAATTAGCTTTTTAAGCATTGAAACAATGAAAGAAACAGAGGACTAGTGTTAAAAAACACAGTGCACTTAAAAGTGATATAGTATACAAGTATACACATTTATGAACATTGTTATTTTTATGTATAATTATATGCAAATCCTATACATGCCAATGTTTCACAATTAGAGAATTACAAATTGAAAAAATGGATAATTTTAAATATCCATTGGTACAGGAGTGTTTTAAGTTTATTTTTTCATATACACACAATATCCAACCCATCCATGCACTTACACACAAATGGCACAGCAAATGTGGATATACTACCTAAAAATTATTCTTAATTTCACTGATAAGTCTGATAAAAAATAATTTTTTGGTTGTAAAAACACAAACAGAAGATAGATTTTTGCGATTTATTTTTAAAAATTGCTTTCTTACTTTTTACAAAATAGCTAAAACAGAGCAACACTCATAAGGCACAAAGATAGCCAAACAGCCTAATTCATAAATAACAAAGTCAACAATTTTTTTGGGAGGACAAACAATTTGAAGTACTATATGAAAAAGATGATGATAAAAAAAAAAAAAAAAACAACAAAAATAAAAAAAAAAAAAAAAAAAAAAAAAATAATAATAATAATAATAATAATAAAAACCCAATCATAATGGACAATAAAAATATTGAAAAGATTTATAAAAAATAATATATATTTATCGTAAATATTATTTTTAGAATTGCAAGCAATAACTATATTTATTAAACATAAATATGAATTTACTATCATAAAAGTATGTTTTTTTATAATTTAAATATGTATTTGAAATATAAAGCTTGCAATAAAGAATTTTAATTCACTACATTTAACTCTTTATCATTCTTTCAATCCAGAAATAGTTTCACACACATAATACAAGTTTAATAGTTAAACAAGTATTTGATTAACGAAACAATTTTTTTTGTCAGAAACACTTAACTTATTCATTAAAATATTTCATATAAAAATAATAAAAAGTGCAAAATTTAAAAAAAGTTTGTCTATTAAAACAAGACACACATAAAAGCACTATTACATTACCCTTAAAAACTCCTGTATATCCAATGCATTCACAGATATTGCACAGAGTTCCAAAATACTGCATGCCTTTGCAATTAGTTTTTGATTATTATAGAAATCAGATTCCTTCAATTCATTAAACTAGGAAGAAAAATAAAAATAAAAAATTAAAATTAAAAAAAAAAAAACAATCCTTTACTAATTAAATATACAGCAATCACATGCATCACTTAAAAAGGAAAACCAACACTATGAAATTCTATATTTGTATCAATAAACAGTTACAATGAGAACCTGAAGTTTTGAAATTATCATAGTAAGGAAAATGTTGATTCCTTGAATTATTAGAGGTGTCATTTTCAACAAACTGATATTTCTTTGATTTCCAGATCCATTACTTTGTTGTTGTTTTTTAATGGATTAATGAGAGAAGTGAGGTAATAAAGGCTACTACCCCTTTTTTAAAAAGTAACATTACTTAGTTGACATGGGGGGGGGGAATCAAGATATGAATAGCAACAATTTTTTTTATGTAATACATATGTTGAATTAATACACAAAGCAGAATTATTTTTCCATAGATAAAAGACATTAAAAAATCCTTTACATTTTGTTTTTGCTCAATATTTATGTTTTCAAATGGAATTAAAATTACAATTGAAAGCAATTCAACTCATATATCTTAGTCATTATCAATATTACAATATACTGCATGTTAATGTTTATCTAAATTTCCTGATGTCATAAAAACCTAAAAATACTTTACAAGAATTTGAGTTGTTACAATTTTTTAAATAAAACAATCACAATTCATTCCAAAAGAAAGAAAGAAAGAAAAAAAAAAAAAAAAAAAAAAAAAGTAATATGAATATTATTTAAAAAGTTTATAATGAAAGAAATGCAGAACTTTTTTCCTTCAAAGTTTGCAAGTACGAAATGTGTATCCTTCACACTTTTAATTTAACAATCGGGTAACTTTTATATGCACCCATATATAAACTCATTTAACTTTTTTGTTTCTGTATATAGATCAGTTTTTCAAGGGTATACATATACACTGAGTCTTGAAAGTGCATAATATTCAATGGGGGAAGGAAGGGGCAAGGAAATGGATCTTGTTAATAATGACCATTGTCAGTGGCACACAATAATAATTTAACTTCTACCATTGAAAGATGAATCACAAAGAGGTACAGAATATAGATTTTGTTCCTACATCTTATTATTATCCTTATGTTCTGATAACACAAGTTAGAATATTTGAGTTTACTCTACCCCAAAGTAGAATGAGCATGAATTTGATTATTTTCATAATGATTTAATACCTGTTGCTATAAATTATTTTCTCAGATTTTTGTGTTGGCATGCCATATCAGGTTCAACATCTTATTGATTCCCCCAAAATTAAAGATTTTTTTTAAAAAAGGAATTACCCAAACCGTATTTACATGCAACCCCTTTAAAAAACTGAAAAATATAAAAATATCTTAGTCTGTATTTAAAATTTATATTGATTAAAATATTTGATGTAATACTGTTTAAGTCATTCACTTTGAGAAAAATTCCGGATATATTAACTAAAACAGAAATTGCTTTTATCTTTACAATAAGAACAATAAACTGACTAAAATAGATATTTTTTTACTCTCCTTTTTTTTCAGACAAAATGTCTAAACCATGAAAAAATAATAAATGTATAGACAATGAATCATGTATGTTTAATTTCAATATAATTTATTATGTATAATGTACATTTTCCAGAACTACACAAAAAATATACTTGCATGAATTCCTATTTGATAAACTGACAAAAATTCTACTGCATACATACACATAGTACCCAGATAAATCCACTATCAAGTAATTTGAACAAACCAATCAATATACAGATGTGATCTACATATGGACTATGTGTATTGTATTAAATCATGCAGTAACTTCCTCTCTCCACAGACTAAAACTTTTTTGCTGGATGGAAGACTTTCTAATTTGTAAAGCTTTAGATAATTTAGTTGTTATATTTAAACTATGTGTATTGCAAATAACTTTTTTTAATATGCCTACAAGTAAGTCCTTTAAACTGAAAAATTCTTAAGCCCCTGGTTTATAAGCAAATATTAAGATTTATTTTGATATGTAGGTATGCCAAAAAATGGTGATGTGGAGTTACAATATATATATATATATATATATATATATAAAAATCTCACGATCAAAATCCATATTTTTTAAAATCTATTTTTTAGGGACTCAAGTTTATACAAGTTAACCAAATGTAAAAGTAAATTTAATTGTAGTAACTGTAATGGGAAATAACTGTATTTTTTTATGCATATCTGTAAATTCAATTTTCATATTTGGTGATCATGTAGAAAGAAAAGACAATTTCCAGGTACAATATTACTTTGTAAAAGAAAAGATTGTTCTAAATGCTTAAAATTTTAATACTTTCTAACTTACAAACATAAAATGGGAAAAAAAAAAAGTGCGTTTTTTGAACAAATTTGTGAAAGAAAAAAAAAAATCAGTTATGGGGGTTAAGATCCAAAATTCAATTAGTGAAAAAATATGATTCATTAAACACAAATATAAATGCTTTTATACACAATCTCTAAATGAAATATTCAAAACTTGCACTTTTAGAAATCACACACAAAAGTGAGAAATACAAAATATTTTTATGGAAAGGTGGGAAATCGGGACTTTTAAACATTCAATATTTGCATATATTTTTACATTTTTAAACTATGCTTTTAATTTTCAGCTATTTGCATGGCATCCATTAGTTGCCAACAAAATCTTTAGTTCTATTTTTTTTTTTTAGTTTGGGCATACATGGTTTTGTATCTTCCTCACACTAGTTGAGGACTTGCCACCACAACTACATCATTCTATGATTACATAAGGAATTGTTAGAAATAAAAGTTTTATCATCGAGTCATTCAGACACCAAGAAGTTTATAATGTAACAATTTTGACACTGCAATTTTTTCATATATGGTAAATTTTATCATGATAATAATCAAATATAGAAATACTTAGTTGCAATTCTATTTCCTACCAATCAGAGAACTATTTGATGCATTTGTTCAACACTATGAAAATAATTATTCTGTAGGAGAGTACATTACTATTAATGAAATGCCGCCAGCATTCAAATGAAAGTGCCCCTTTCAATAATATATACCTAATAAGCCATTCAAAGTATCATGTGAAGTCTAGGGTACATACCAAAATAAGCTATACCAGGGGTTATCAACCTTGTAGCTGAGATGTGCCAAACCAATCTACCAAAATGATTCATTATGCCACACAGTAGGAATTATTTGTAACAATTAAATTGCTGCAGCAATGCATGCAAAGTTGGGGAATAGAGGTCAAGAATACAGATTTAGAGTTTTATTATTAATTGCTCATCATTTAAAGATGTTTATTAACTTAAAAATGAACAACATATAATACACCTATTCCTTCGACAAAAAAAATAAATAATTAATATTTTACATATATTATGTACCTTTTAAACATATTTATTAAAATGAAAAACTAAGAACATATAATATAATTATACCATTAATACTGTCAAACAAATTTTAATGCAAATTTATCCCTGCACCACTCTACTTTATTGCAATATTAAAAGTTTATAACTTTCCTGATCCGATAATTTGTGACTGTCACAAATTCAGTTTCAATTGCTCTGGCAAGGTGTGCAGCAATTTAACATAACCATTCTTTGTCATTCAATTTGGTGAAATGTTGTTCCTTCTCATTAAGAAAAATATTAAAATGTTCCATATATGACATAAACTTATTCAAGACACTACCTCGACTATGCCAGCAGGCATGGCTGTAAAAGAGAGATTCACATATTTACTTTCTAATTCTTCTGAAAAGGATTTAAATTGCCTGTGTACCAATGAAGAATGAGATACTATAAAATTAACTATTTTAACAATGGTGTTCATTACAAAAATTCAACGCTGTGGCGAAATATTGGCAACTACTTTCCTGATGTGTATTATTCAATGGAAGTTTAATACTTTATATACAGTGATTTTCAAGAAGTTTGACAAATCCTCTTTCCTTGCCAACCATTGCAAGAATGCTTTCAGTGCTGTGTTACTCAAGGTATTTATTTATAGCAATGTTTTTACTTTCAAGATACTTTATAAATGAATAAAGAATATCCTGTTCATTAGTTGCCCCAGAAAAAGGAATCCAGCTGCATTTTTCTTCATAAACATGATCCTTAACACAATATCGGGCAGTTACTGCAAGGTGTGTAACATCATTCATATCAATACTTTCATCAAGAGAGACGCTAAATGCAACTGTTTCTTGTAAACCAGAAATCTGTTTTGTTGTTACATTTTCTGGCATCCAAGTTATTCATCATCCAATAGTTCACACAGAAGCCAGAATTTCTTGAATTTGAGATAACATTGTTTGTAGGTTTGGTAAATCATTAAAAAATATTTCAACACTTTTTAAAAAAAAATGTCCTTTATATATTCGCCATCTGTGAAAGGTTTGCCTTTAGCAGCTACACAATGAGCAATAACAAAATTACATTTGTTCGCTTTAGATTTGGTTCCGATTGTTTCATGAAAAAATTTAAGACTTCCTAGGACTCTTTTCAGTAGATCTTTAACTAAGGCAATGAGACGCTCCCACCATCCACCCCAACAAAGAGAAGAAGGGGGTATAAATTTCCACACAATTCCATTTGCAGTCTCAAGAGCAATCACTTGATCCCGGTCATTCTTAGGCAAAAAGTCATCGGCTCCAACAAAGTTCTTACCAAAGTGCAATGAACATGATTTTGATTTCTGCTTCCTTGAGTACCTCGGCAATAAGCATGTTTGTTGAAGGAGCAGGGTTCTTATTTTTAAAGTTATTGCGAAATCTGCTTAAGAATTTTAGAAAATTCTTGGTCACCACTAAAGAAGTAACAACAGATTTTCTCCTTTCAGCATTTACAACATTCATGTCTGGTGATAAATCAGAGATAGACCACATTTTCTCTTCGTCTTTTAACCAGGCAGGACCTTCCTACCACCTTCAAGCTACCAAAGTGTATACCAAACAACCACTAGAAGGCAAGTCAGCTGGGTTTGAATTTCCTGACACATGATTCTACTGATCTAGTTCCCAGTTTATCTAGTTCCCAGTGATAATTTTGCCAGTGAAAAGTTTTCTAGCAATGTCAGCACCTATTAACAAATGTACTGAAGATGAAGAATTCAGGGAGCAAGCTTTTTGGTCACTTAGGAATATCCCCTTTCCTTTTATCTCTTTTCTCCAGGACCTAACATTCATTCTTGGGGTATCAGCACATATTTTTTCTTCATCAAAGGCTTCAAAAGTACAATGATAATCCTTTTGGAACTACTCATATATACTCTGTACAGATGATGCTTCTGATGACTTTCAACACTACCAAAGAGATTGTGGGTCATTTCTTCAGTTCAAATAGGCTCACATTTCATCTTTGCAACAGCTTCTTTTCTTATGTATGATTTCTGGCTACTGCTGTCAATTAAAGTTCTAACTGAAAATTCAATTTGGTGGTATTTCCATGGAGAAATACCACCAAAATTTGTAGAACATTAACTGAACATGTTGAACTTGCTAAAGAACTAAACTTTTCCATGGACATTTCTGTTTGATCAGCCATTTTACTGGAACCTGGAAATTCTAAATCCTTTGTTCCTGGACACATGACACTATAAGTCTTTTTTGGCACAGGAGAGCAACTTCTTGCTTATGCATTGCTTCATTTGATGACTTGTTGTCAAACATCTGTAACATCTCTTTTTCAATAATATTGCTGGTTTTTCTGATAAATCAATATTTAAAGCAAATTTACAAATTTTACTTTCATGATTCTTTTCATTGTAAAAAACACCAGTTGTTATAGCAAAATTCCGATTGCCTGCAAAAAGTCCAGCAGAGGTAGGTGCATGTCTTTTCAATGGGTGAATTTTGGCACTGCAATTTTGCTGAACATAGAAACCTTTCATTGCCAGATTAATTTGCTCTTCTGTTTCAACTTCATTTTTCAAAAACAGCATCAAACTTTCCAACCTTGATTCCCCCCTTCTTATCATTCGAATTATTGTTCCTCTGCTAAGCTCTGAAGATTTCTTCCCATAAACAGGATTCCATTATTAGAGGGCACAGCATTGCTGCATACTTTTCAGTCGTCATATCTAGACTTTCTAGAGCTCTTAATTAAGCTTCAATACGATCATACAAGGTGGGAAGTTTCAATTTTGATCTCTAGAATTCATAGATATTGTTAATTTCAATAATTCTTGTACATTAAACTCCACAAGCATTTCTTCCCTTTCAAAATGTGATTTTAAAGAATCCACTGCCTTGTGATAATTTTCCCTTGAAGGTAGAAAACATTCAACCAACTCTTTTGCTCTAGTGGAATTTTTCATACATTGTATTAGATACTGAAGTTTGTCAGCATCATCGATATCTGGATCACTAACAATTTTATTGAACTAGCCCCAAAATGGCATTTATTTCTCCACCGAATTTCTTTAATTCAAGTAAGGGCAACTTGAATTTTCTCTTTAGATACACTGTGTGTAGAACCACTTTCATCACTCTCACTAACATTGCACTTTGTTTTAAAAATCAAATTAATTCTTTTTAATTTTCTGTTAAAACAATCTGATTCATTAACTTTAGCTTCCAATTCTGTTGGATCTTCATCTGCTTCCAGTAACATTGAATTTTGAATTTCTTTATTCAAGATGCAAAATTCATTGTATTTTTCACTGAACAGTTCAAAATCGGCCAATAAATCAAAATTATGAGCAAAATCATCGACAGCCTCAGAAAACTCATATTCAATGGAATCATACAATTGTAAAAATGAAGAGCGAGCAACTAAACTCTTTTTTTTTTTAAGATGCTCCATTTCAATTTCAAATAAACTAAAGTACTTTAAAATATCAAAATAAAAACCCAGTTCAAAATTCACTTGCCTCTCTTTAACTTATTGTCCACAAATCGGATTATTTAGGTCCTTATGGGACGCCATATTGCATTAGCATCAGCACTTAGCAGAACAATATATTAATTCAAAACTTCCTTTAATGCTCAGATTCTTTGACCTGTAAAATATGACTTATGTCGTTAGACAAAGTAACTAAAAAAAAAAAAAAAAAAAAAAAAGGATTATTCTCACTAAAAACAAATTGCAATAAACTTTATTCACTCATGTTCATAAATTCCAAACATGAATACAGTGAACCAATGCATTTAGAAAAAATTTTTTAGGAAGTGGAGTAGCTTGCAACTTCTTCTTGTGTATGCGACAGACACAAAATCAGGAGTTGACACTGCAGACAAATTATACATCACATATTCTACTTTGAGAAAGCCTAATCACTAGACCCAAAGTATTATCTATATGATGCTGAACTCTGAGGCAGGCAATGCTCATTTTATTTAATGAGAAATGAAAATCCTAGATTATTGATTGAAGATATTTGTGAACAAATCTCTCATTTTAGAACTGACAAAAGAGCACATACAAAATTGTTCAAACATCCAATCATTGCCAAAAGAAAAAGACAAAATACACTTTTGAGATCGCAACACAATGTGAAGAACAAAGTTGCCGCCATGTTGAGCCTGAATTTAAAAAATAAACAACAGCACAATTGCAAAATGAAAGAAAAAATGCCAAATGAAAGAAAAAAAAGAGTCAAATGACTAACAGGTCAATTAAAAAGTCCCCGGCCTGACACATAGATGGCTCTACTAGAATTAAATCCATGTTTTTCAGTTAGCCCTAACCCTCAAAAGACGCGTGTATAAATTTGACACTTGTCGGATAATTAGTTTGTGCATTATAGCATTTTGAGTGAAGCAACTTTTGTTATTGTGAAAAAAATGGATAAAAAGGAATTTCGCGTGTTGATAAAATATTGCTTTCTGAAGGGAAAAAATACAGTTGAAGCAAAAACTTGGCTTGATGCCGAGTTTCCGGACACTGCCCCAGGAAAATCAACCATGAAGGATTGGTATGCTAAGTTTAAACGTGATGAAATGAGCACCGAAGACGGTGGACACCCAAAAGAGGTTGTTATCGACGAAAACATTAAAAAAATCCACAAAATGATTTTGAATGACCGTAAATTGAAATTGAATGAAATAGCAGACACTCTAAAGATATCAACAGAACGTGTACATCATATCATTCACGAATATTTGGGTATGAGAAAGCTCTGTGCAAAGTGGGTGCCGCGCGAGCTCACTTTTGACCAAAAACAACGACGAGTTGATGATTCGGAGCAGTGTTTGAAGATGATCAAGCGTAATAAACCCGAGTTTTTGCGTCGATATGTGACAATGGATGAAACATGGCCCCATCATTTCACTCCGAAGTCCAATCGACAGTCATCCGAGTGGACTGCACACCATGAACCCGCTCCAAAGCGTGGGAAAATGCAACAGTCGGCTGGCAAGGTTATGGCGTCTGTATTTTGGGATGCGCATGGAATAATTTTCATTGACTACCTTGAAAAAGGAAGGACCATCAACAGCGACTATTACATAGTGTTAGTGGACCGTTTGAAGGATGAAATCGCCGCATTTGAAGAAAAAGAAAGTGCTGCTTCACCAAGACAATGCACCGTGTCACAAGTCAGTGGAAACGAAGGCAAAAATCCATCAATTGGGCTTCGAATTGCTTTCTCATCCACCGTATTCTCCAGATCTGGCCCCAAGCGACTATTTCCTGTTCTCAGATATCAAAAGAATGCTCGCTGGGAAGAAATTTTCGTCGAATGAAGAGGTGATCGCCGAAACTGAGGCCTATTTTGAAGCAAAGGACAAATCGTACTACAAAAATGGTATCGAAAAGTTGGAGGGTTGCTATAATCAGTGTATCACCCTTGAAGGGAATTATGTTGAATAAAAAAAAACTAATTTTGCCAAAAAAATATGTTTTACTATGGTAGGCCGGGGACTTTTCAATTGACTTGTTAAACATACATGTAAAGTTTATGACAAACTGATTTGTTTACAGCATACCAATTATATTTGCAAAAATATACATTAATTATATGTAGTATATTGCTATATTTCAACATTAATATTTTATTGTTTAAAACAAGCGCGTTGGTTATATTCACATTCGATATTTTTTTTTTTTTTTATTTCACGCAAATATTTTTAAGTATATTGGTTGATATATGTGTTATGAATTCACCTTTTTTAATATGAGTAAAAATCTGTATCCAAATTTTGAGTTTCTAGCAATTTATAAACAAATAAAACATGCTCGAATCTCTCAGATGCTATGCAGGTAACTGTTCTAAAATTTGGTGCTAGTAGCCAAGGCATAAGAAACAATTCAATAAATATTGGAAGTCTTCATGGAACACATACATAAGTTATAAATATATTGCATATAGTAAAAAGTTAAAATTTTGTTCATTGTAATTTATTTTATAAAAATGTTTCAGCAAGGTATGGGGAAAAAAAACTTGTTTAAACCTATAAAAATTTTTTGCATAGTGTAGAAATATCTATTACTCAAATTAAATTGCCATAATTCAAACTAAAATCTTAATACTTTAAATGTAAAGGAATGATTATGAGAAACATTAATCAAATTGGAAAATAATCTCTCTATATATAAAAGTTAAGAAAAAAAAAACTTTTTTGAAAACTAAAGTTCTTTTAATTTGTACATTGTCATAAAATTTACTAACTAGGAAAGATATCTTGGATTTGATATCTGTTTCTTTATCTTGACTATCATTGTTGCATTGTGGTGCACCATATCGACACAAAACTTTATGCTCCGCATAAAGAAAAGGTTCCAGCTGTAGATCTTGTTTGAATAATTTTTCCTGAAATGGCAGAAACTAATAAATATAAGTACTTATTATTGCAAATGAGTATTCATGTAATAACTCAACAATACAAAAATGCATTAAGTTTATTACAATCAAAAACCTTTTGATAATTGAAATTATTGAAGTTTTAAAAAATTCATTACAATTTCAGTGAAAGCTTAACTAAATAAATAGTTTATAACTTATTTATATTATAATATTCGTAAATTTACTTAAATATATATCAATGAAAAACCAGTTCAGTGTAAAATTAATACATTCTATTTAAGGCTAGTGTATAATTAATACATTCTATATAAATCAATCGTAAAGTGACTCATTAAGAAAAGAAATAAAAAATATCCAGGAAAAAAAACCTAAATCACATGTGTAAAGGATAAAGAAAAATTGCAGAGAAAAATGACATATTAAAAAATATTTTCATGCAGATAATATAATTGATAAAAAAAAAAAAAAAAATGTTTAAGCTAGAATAAAAGAAAAAAAATTTAAAAATTTCATTGGAAAGTTACTTGATTTGATTTTTCTCTATTCACGTCACAAAAGAGCTATAAAATAAACTACTGACAAAGTAACTTTAAACCTTTCAATCAAGTGATAAATTGAACTGAACTGGAGCTTGCTCTTCCATATTATACAAATTTTTTTAATAGAATCAGACTTTCAGCCATCAACTCAGTGTCCAAAAAAAAACAACCAAATAAATATTTTAGAATAGCCAATACTTTCAAAATTGAGATCTCAACAAGATAATTTGAATTAAAAAATTAGTAAAATAATACTATATTAAGAGCAATATCTTTGTCATGATTTATGTAAATTATATTTTAAAAAATTGTAATAATTCTTAATGACATATAATATAGTTCAAAAAATCCCAAAGGTAACTAACAACGCAATGTAAAACATATAGTAGAATAATCAGAACAAAGCTCTCAGATACAACTTTTGTACAGTTAGTGCATTTTTTCTTTTACAGTATATTCTTCTCTTAAAAAAATTTACACACAAAAATAAAATATCCTGTCTACATACTTTTATAAAAAGTGTATGTTATAAAAATTGCAAAATTTAAAGAATTTGAAAATAAATTTGGGATTAGGGAATGGGTTATGCAGCTCCAATATTTTTGAAGCACTTTTCCTTTTAGCATAAAATTAATTTTAGTTAATGAAGAAACAGACAACTAAAGCAACAATTATTTAACACAAATCATACTTTATAATTAGGTGGCAAAAACTTGATCATCCTTTTTAATAGCAACTTGGTTGAACTGCTCACTGGCATTTTCAAACATCTTTGTGAAAAACCCATACATCTAACAAGTAAATTTTCAATGGAACTGAGTCTGGAAAAAAAAATTATATTTGAAACACATCCAACAGAAACACGAATAATGAAAGGGAATTAATAAAAATTTAATCATACCGTAAGCAGTGCATCCAGACATCTGAAATCAAAAGAAAAACTAAATTAGAAGTACTTGTTGAATTCAGGATATCTATCACAAAGCTCTCCTGCAAAATAAAAATGGTCAAAAAGTTAAAATTATAAAAAACTAATCATATGAAGGAGAAATTATTCATTCCAGTTAAAATTTATATGTTCATGTATGCAAACTAGAATAATTAGGAAAGAAAGGAAGGGGAGGAGGAATGGAGATATATGGATCTTAAGCCTAACATTTTCAAGTTATACAAATTTAAATAAAAGCTCATGAAATTCCACACACAGTTAACTCCTTACATTAATACCCACATTTGTAATAAAAAGTAACCAACAATGCAGAACTGGATGACAGGAGATGGAAAGATATATAACAAAATCAGTTTATGAGGGGAGGTGGAGAATGTTAATCTTTTATTATGAATTTTAAATTACCACACAATTCATGAAAACAGAATTAGAAGATTCTAAAGTATATCTTTCATTATAAAGAATGTTTAAAACACTTAGAATGCATAACTTCATTTCATGATCACAAATGTAGCATAAATCTGAATCCAGATTTAAATAATTACAGGAAAAAATTGCTAGGCACTGTATTCAATGATTTAAATATCTATTAGGGAATAAATAAATTTTCAAACACACATTCAGATTTTAAGTACATACAATAAATTTATTGAAATTAAGAAAATTGTTAAAGTTAAGATAAATCTAATAAATATGCTTCTTCTAGATTATGCATTATGAGGAAAACAAACTTTTAAAAACATCACATTCATGATAATTAAAATTAAAGAGTTACCAAAAATCTTAAGAATCAGTTTTTCCCCTAGAAAAACTAATCCAGGTATGCACATTTACAAGTTTCTTGTTTCAAGGAAAGGGAAAAATGAATTTTTGTGTCCTATACATTACTGAAATTAATTTGGTCAAATTATTCTTAATTAATGGTTAGTAAAAAGGTCCTCCGAGTTCCAGTTGGAATCAAACAGGAGAGACAGAGCAAGTGCACATAGCACTAGTTTATAATGAACACTGGATTTAGTTATCTCCAAATAGATTTTCTTTATCCCCCACATATAATTCTATTTGTTAATCATATCACCATGTCATAGTGAATAGAAATAGAAATCAGACTATAGAAATCATCACTATTTGATCTCTTATTAAAGTCTAACCTCCAGTAATTGAATTTAAAAATATCTTTCAAATTTAATTACTTCAATCTTTGATATTTAAAATGTTTTCAATTAGTTGTGCAATGGAAGGTTTGTATAAAATATGACTAGAAATAAAATTATGACTGATTTTCAAATTCCACATACACTTTGGAATTTTGTTGAGTTATTATTGTTGCATATATTAATAGCTTGGTTTTAGTGCGGAGAGGGCAATATTTGCCCATGCTGAGCCAAATCAATTTACTCAGAATCAGTAGAATTCTTCAGAGTCATAAACTTTGTGATTACCTGAAGAAGATAAGCTCATGAGGGGTAGATATATAAATATAGCTTTTAACTATACAAATGAAAATTTTATTAAATAAATGCTTACAAGTTTTTCAAAATCAGAATCAGAAATTTTTTTGCAGTACTCAGCCAAATGAATGTAAGCATGTTGATACAATGGGACTGATCTAAAAAAAAAAAAAAGAAATTTTGATTGAATTACTTTTGAATAAAATAAACAAAAAATAGTCTTTTTACGTTAAATTTCTTTGAACAAACGTCTTGTGTAATTTGTTATAATTTTTATAATGAACAAAAACTTAAATAACATTTATAATGCATAAATAAATTCTGAACGAGTAAATATTAAGAATTTCAAATCTCAATAAAAAAAAGTTTAAGCAATGAAACAATAAGATGTAACCTATATTTCGTTATAAATGAACCTGTAATTTTATTTATATAAATACTCTGCAATTAATTAATGAGTGAGTGATCATGGAATTTAATGGCACAAAAACCAGACATGGCCATGTTGCACCACACAATGTGAACTATGAACTAGACATTTTTAAGGGGGGGGGGGAGAGAAATAAAGTTAAAAATAGTTGAGAAGGAGGGTTGAAAATAGATAAAAATTATTGATGTACCCCAGGGGCATTTTACTCATGTTTACCAAAGACAGTAAACCATGTGGGAAAAAATAAGATCATTAAGGCACCTGAGGATCATGAAGGTACTCACTTAAAGATAAGCCTCTCAGGTCCTGAACAAACAATCAGCCAACAAGATAAACTGAAATATCTCCTATTTTAATTATTTATTACAAACAACAATGGTTGTTATTTTATGACATTCCATAAAGTTACATATGCTCAGATGATGATATTTTTCACATTACACATTTCACTAAACAATTTATTTTACAATTTGATTAGATATTTTAAACAAAAGGTTTCACATACTCTACTTCTGGTGAATGATGAAATACAAGTAAATTTTTTCCTTGATTGAATAATGAGAATGGAATTTTAATGGAAACAAGCATCATATCATCTGTTGGATTATCTGTAACAAAATTAGAACCAACAATGAGCATAAGAATAAAAGTAATTTATAAAGGCAAGGAATTATTGACATATTTCTTAATTCTTTATATAAGTTTAGTAATTTAATGCTTACTTTTTTGTAGTAATAAAAATATATTTTGAAACACTTCAGTTCTTTCAGGCATCCCAATTTGATCTACAAATTATATAATGATTTATTATAACAATTTTTAATCTTATTTTTGAACATACAATAAAAATTAAATCAATTATTAAAAAAACATGATTATTGAATTAATATATATACATTTGTATCCAAACTAATCTAGTAGGTAGCTATAAGCTACAAACCAAAGAAAATGATCCTTAAAATACATGTTTCTATATATTTTCAATCTTTGGTTTAAAAATGCACTTTTTTTCCCTAAAGTATATTTGTTTAAATAAAGGTATTCTTATCAATAAAATACAAAAATGTAAAAATGCCAAATTTAAAAGTGTATGTGTGTGTCTGTGTGTGATAAACCTGTATTATCTTTTTTTAACTTTCTTTCTCGTTTTAGTTATTTTTAACATCCAACTTTTGTCCACATATTATCTGCAGCTGTCATTCTAGCCATAAAATCTTCACTTTGCAAAATCATGCATGTGGTGTTAGGATCCTAAGTCTATTCATTGCTAAATACACAAGATATTTCAGTGGTTTCCTCTTTGCCTTGGATATTAAAAGCCTATACTAGCTATTTTTTTTGCTTCTTGCTATATAAGTACTGCTCTTACTTTAAAGTTAAAATGCTTCCATGTGTCCAGAATCCTATTCAACTTCACCAAAATAAAGAACTTTAAGTAAAAATAGATTTCTTAATCTCTATGACTATTTTTACATCAAAATTAAATGGTTAAAATATTCACAATAGTTTTCCTTCTCCAATAAAAAAGTTGGTAGAATGTTGCAAACAAACAACAATGTTCAAGGATTGAAAAGAAAACTTGATATACAACCACTTGAAACTTCTAATTCCTTGAATATGGAAGATTGAGCAATCCCCAACCAAAGAAAGGAAATTGTTTCATCAATTCTTGTGAATTAGATTTAAAAAAAAAAAAAAAAAAAAAAAAGGACTATTCTTAGATAATTCATACTTTTACAAAAGTAAAATTAAGATAAAGATAAACAAAACAGTTTCATTTAGCCACTTTAACTTTCCAGTGGGTGCAAGTATGTGAGAGATACGCTAGATATCAATTTTGTTTAGTATATTTTTCCCAGTTAGCACTACGAGGTCCTTTCCTTAGCTATTCTTCCCATTCCTTTTGACCTACTTTCAGTCATTGTTTGGATTTCGAGACATTAATAGGACTCTGCAGATCTGCATTTTGTACCTTAGAGATACGAACAACCGTTTAGGGAAGTTTTTGTTATATCTGATTTTCTTTTTTGTTATAAAATATTTTTATTGTTTTGGATTTAAACATTATTATTTGATGCAATTTTTGTGTTTAATAGCTTTTAGGTTTGGAATAGAGGCACTGTATTAGTCACATACATGTGACTGTTCATGATACCTAATTTACTTCTGCTCTTTTTTTAGTTATGGTGGGTAAAAACAAAATATTCAACATAAAGAATCCTAATGACCTTGAGACAAGAAATATGCTTTTAAGTGAGAGTGATTATGAGGACATAGTTTTAGATGAAAGTGATACAGATGAAGAAGAGCACATTTCAGAAAGAAAAGACGATTCTGAGTAAGATTGAGTACAGCAAGCAATTCAGAAGATGAAGATAATGATGATAGATTTACAAATGCATAAATAGCTCATCTTAAGAAAAACAGAAACATCAACGAGTCATGGAAATGGCAAATTTCATTCAAGAAAACTGAATGAGCACCTCACAATATATGTATCCGTATTCTAGCAGTAATTCGGTGAGCCAAAGATTTAACAGGTATTTAAGATATATGTAAATGTCTCATTACTTATCCCATAACCAAAAGCATAGATGAAGAGACTAAGTTTATTTGTTCTGTGATGACTAATTACTTTCGTTCAAGGGATGCCAGAGATACGGATGGAGCAGAAATCTATTTCTGCTCCAGCTCTTCTGGCCTTACTTTATTTGGTTGGAGTTTACCATAGAAATAGAGTAAACCTTGAAGAATTGTGGAGAATGGACTGAATGCAATGAAATGACTATGAAACTGATTTTTCTTCCTTTTTATCTAAATTGAGTTCATTTTTTTTAAAAAATTTCATATTATCTTTAAGCTTTTATGTAAGAAATGTAATTACTTCAATTGAAATATCGCCAATTTTATTTATTTTATTTTCACGCAACTTCAATAACATTTGGTCATTTTATAGAACTTATATAATTTATTTTTACATTGTTTCCTAATATTCTTAAATAAATATCACTTAATTAAAATGTACTTATTAATATTTAACTAATTACAACCTAATTTTACCATCACCACTCTTAAATACAGTAGCGTATCTTAAGAAATACATGTGACTATTCATGATAGAATAGAGGGTGTGCTCTCTGAAAGATTAAAATGCTAGTACTAATGAAAATTTTATTAAATACATGGATAAATAATGCATGCACATTTGAGTTTTAATTAATATATCTTCTTAAAAGCTTATATATAACTATTTTTGTGCACAACGTGAATATATTGCTACATTAAAAGTTACTTTTATGAAAGTAAAAATTCTGAAATAACAAATACGTTGCAGTATGTTGTTTGTTTACACTATTTATTATACGAAACTTTAAACTCCTATTTAAAAATGTGTGAGGTATATTGATTTAAAATATTAATTACGGTTATCGTGCATGATATTCCATAGAAATTCTCTAAATTGATATTTAATTTTGAGAAAATAAAAAGGAAACACATATTTAAAAATTTAATTCAATGCTTCTGAAGATTTTACAAAATATTGCATTTTGTGTTGTATATAATTTCAAAAATTTGAAATAATTTTATATGAAAATTGTGACGGTTTTTAAAGCTAAGTACCAAAAAAAGTGAATTTCTGGTGTGATATTGTATAGAAAATTATTCTGCTTTGATTTTTAAAATTTGTGCCATAATTGGTAAATGATTTCAACAGTGTTTTATTTTGATATGCATGGTAAAAAAAATGAATTTGACACTTTATCAGAAGTATTTTTGACATTTATATAATTTTTGAGACATATGAAACATATGCTCTTCTTTTAAATAAAATAATCAAATGATAAATATGTTTTGTTTTAATGAAGATCTAAATATGTGTTAAGTGAAATGAAAGTATGTTTAGTTTAGGCAATTTCTCGTAAAATGTTTAAAAGAAAAAAGTGGGTTAATATAAATAATACATAAATGGTAAATAAACAAGATTGTCAGGTTTCAATATTCTGACCTCTGTGGGGATGAAGTATCTACTTAAGACCAACATAGATAAATATTTGAGAATTTAAAATAAATAAGTATTATAAGGAAAACTGTATTAAGTTTGATTTGGCACACACGTACAGCAATGTTTTGTCAAACATACTATGCTTCGCTTGTTATTGAGGATAAAAGGTTTGGTCAGAAAATTATTGTGAGCAAGAGAAATCAGAACGCAAATATGTTTTAATATACGATTTTGAATTTCATTAAAAATTAGTTTACACATGTTTACAGTATTGTGTTGGGCTTGCTTTTGAGCACCTTATTTATGAACAAACTATTCTACATAACAATCATTAAACTATTTACGTGTTTATACATATATATTAAATATTATAGTATTATTTTAAATCTTAATTTAGAAAATACCTCACAAAATTATGTTTAAATGTTTGAAATTTGAACTGTGAAATTTGAACTGTTTGAATTGAAGAAATTTAAATCCTACCTTGTTTTTGATGCATAATGCTGATAACAACTAATTTTAACAACAAATGCGCCATTTGTTGGTCAGAAGAGATTTCTAAATAAAATAAAATAATATATACATATATATAATGCACTTCATAGCTATAAACATTTATTTTCACATTATAGTTGAAAATAAATTTAGATAAGATACAAAATTATACACATTTAACAAAAAAGAGAGAGAGATCAGAATCATTAACTTTTAAATTGACAAACTTCAAGCAAAACTTTGAACTGTGAAACTATAATTACCAGCAAATAGATCTTTTTAACAACAACAAAAACACATACAGGTTGATTACATATTAACATTGTATTCAGAAGGAACCCAAAGACTATACAAGATGGATCTGGGTAATTTTGAGCCACAGTCAAGTGATTAGAACAGTGACATATCAAAATATTATTGATTGCAATCATATTTCCTGATTGGAATCATATCTATTATAAGTGCAAAGAATCTGGCTACAACTAGGTGGCTGTTCTGGCAAGTGTGAATACACATTGCCTTTTCTTGTATATCATACATTATCATAAGTATGAACTGTTGTGTTCAACATAAACTTCACATTATTTTTAGCTTAGTGTTTAAATAAAGTTTATTGAATTGTTTAAAAGAATCTATGTTGACTGACAGAGATAATTGCTGAATCAGCAACCCTGTTAAATAGACATATTATGAATATCTAAAAATGGAACTTTTGAAACTATCAAATGAAATGAATTTTATTAGTAGAAATGTCTAACAAAACTGTAAAAAATGGCAGAAGTTGAAAACTTCATGACTGCAATAAAAAAAAATGAAGCTTGATGCAACTAAGAAAATTATTTTGCAGAGTGATAATGTGGTAGGCATCTAATAAGTGATGAAGGCCTATCATTCAAATTTGAATCAAAAACACACACAAATTTGAAACACATTCAAGTTTGAATCAAATACAACAAAGAGCTAAATAGAAATTTGGAATGAATTCAGGATATATTACATTCTATGTCAAAAAGTACTATTTGAAAGATACAATTTTTTTCTAGTTCTCAAGAAGAGGCATAAAACATAGATGCAATTTTGAGACAACTGAATTCCCTAGCAGCATTATGTGAATTTCAAGAACAAGAGAAGTCACTTATTCATGATTGAGTAATTCTTGGAATTTGTGACAAGATTATTCAAGAACATATACTTTGAGAATCACAACTCAAAAGATGCAGCAGATTTCATTTGACAGCTGAAGTTAATAAACAGCAAATAACCACAATTATTAAGAACTCTAGTATGAAAGCTGAAGTGGATCCCTGAGTGAAAAATGTTCAGATGAAGAGCAATGCTTCGAATAGTGTGGTTGTGAATTCTTTGCTTGTTCAGTTGTAATAAATGTGGTAGCAAGATGGAAAGTAAAGCCTTTAAAAAATTATATAATACATGCAAATGAAAAAATCATTTTGTTGTGATGGGTCGTGCTAATATATATATATAAAAAAGTATTCTTCCCTGTGAAAGATTCTCAGAATGTAAATGAAATTGTAGAGATAGCTCAAAATGAAATACAAATATCAAATATGTATTATCAACTGTGTACATATATTCTTTTTTCATGTGCTGAGGAACCAAGTAAAAAATGCTGGAGTAAAGATGTATGAATAATTAATGTTTATTTAAAGCTTGTCACTGGTGCAGAGGCCAATCTATTGCATCTATCTTTTTATAAATAGTTTGAAATCATGTGAGATACAAAAACTATATCAGACAGATATGTTAACAGCTTATGGTAATTACAAATTGAAACTTGAAATTAAGTTCAATTGAAAAATATAAAAATTTCAAATGGAATTTTATTGATGTAAATGTAGATTCTAAGCTAATCTTGGGCCTAAATGCACTTATGATGTTAAAAGAATAGATCAAGTAAAACTATATAATAAAAATGAGGTTTTGATTAATTATGAAATTTTTAAAGGATTAGGTGAACTTCCATTTCTTACCTATCATATATTACTTAAAGAAAATGTTACTCCTATTACAGAGCTTCCTAGAAGAGAACTCAAATAATTCTAAAACAGACATCACTTCAATTAGAATGTTATGGCATTATATCGCAAACACATGTACCAATTGATTGGTTAAATAGTTTAGTTGCAAGTTGAAAAATGAAATGGTAAACCATGTATATGCTTTGACCCAAAAAATTTTGGTAAAGCCTATGAAGTGAAAATATCACATTATACTATCTAATCATAAAACTATTAGTCAGTTAGAAAGTACAAATTTTTTCTTTTTTGTACTAGATTTAAGAGAATTCTTGGCAAATTACCTTACATGCAAAAAGCAAAATTCTCCATTTATATACATAAATTTAAAAGATTACAGTTTGGAATTGCTTCAGCCCCCAAAGTCTTTCAAAAATGAAACCAAAAATTGTTTGGAGATGTTGAGGGCATACAAATTTAATTTGATCACCTAACAGCAGGAACATCTAAAAAGGATCATAATAAAAAGTTGTTGCTTGTATTAAAAAGAGTTAAAATTAACAAAGCAAAATTCAATTTTTAAATTTCTATTTAGATTCAATGAGATCAGATATATGGATGTAGTAGTTTCTGATGTAGGAATTAAGGCAGATAAATATCACTTGAGTGCAGTAAATGAATTAGACAATCCAAAGAACAAATCCAATGATAGATTTCTGGGTATTGTAAAATTTTGTTCAAAATTTATTCTGAATGCATTAAAAATTAAAATACCCTTTAGAGAGCTATTAAAAAGCAAAGCTGATTTCAGTTGGTCATGGGAACATGATCAAGCTTTTGATAATATGAAGAAAAGCTTATCAGTTCAAGTCCCTTCCTAAAAGTTTTCATTTGTGCAAAATAAATAACTATACAGTGTGGATAACTTAAAGGACAGATTGCGTCATACTTTTTCAAGAAGGTCACCCTGTAAATTTTGCTTCCAGAAATCTTATGGGAAGTGAAAAGAAATATACATAAATCAGGAAGGAACTATCAGCAATTGTTTTTGCATTTACAAAGTAACACAATTTTGTATGTGAACATAAGATGCTAGTTCAAAGTGACCATAAATTATTGACTTCAATTTCTAAAAAACCTATCAGTAAAATTTCTACAAGTCTACAGAAAATGCTGTTGAAATTATTAATGCATGAATTTACTACATGCTAGGTAAAGAGGAAGGCCATCTAGGCATACCTCATAGTATTTCGCAAAGACCCTTTAGAAAATAGGAACAAACTTAATGCTTCACAGAAATATTCATTTTATCTTGTTGTAATTTGTTATTTTTTTAAAATAAGAGGAAGTAGAAAATGTTGATGATAAAACAATATAAGTATTTGAAATAATTGCTACGTTTGGTGTACTTGAAACTACAGTTTGTGATAACAATCCATTAAACAGCTACTAATTTAAGAACTTTACAAAGCATTGGGATGTTGAACCTTCCTTTATTAGTTTATATTATTTTCAGAGAAATAGAATGGTAGGGAAAGTTGCAAGGATTGCAAAGGTTCTATTTAAGAAAGCATACAAAGAAAATAATAGGCTTCTGCAGTTTTACTTAAATATAAAATGCTCCAATTTTAGGCACTTTTTTTATTTTCCCAACTCATGTTTATTTATGGAATTAGAAATAAACTGCCTTGTAAGTGGTAAATTGCTTAGTGCCGAAATCTTCAAGGATGTTGTTCCAAAATTACAGCGATGGCAGACTGAGCAAAAGTTTTATTTTAACAGGACAACAAAAGCCAGAATGCTCATAAAGATCAGAGATAAAGTTCTTGTACAGAACATGAGAAATGAAACTAGGGAACTTGTTACTGTATTTTTTAAGAATAAACTAAGATCTCATAAGGTTCAAAATACTACAAATCAGGTACATATCAGGAAAAGAAAATATTTAATGTTATCCAAAACTGAAGATTAAAATTTTTTCATGGACTATTGTGATGAATTAGAAAATTCTGTAAATACATACAGAATAATGTATAAAATAGTTTTTGAAATAATAAGATAAGGTTATCAAAAAATGGCATGGATGTATTCATAGACATCAAGCATATTTAAATGATTTTTGTTAAAGTAAAAGAGGAAGTGACATCAGTAATTTATTAGTATTAAATCATATCTATTGTAAATGTTAGGAATCTGGCAACTTGATAGCTGTTGTTAGATCCCAGTACGTATATTAGTTAACATTTTTAGTATACAACAAATTATCATTAATATGAATGTGTTCAACATGAACTTCACCAGACACTTGAATGAGCACTCCACTCTCCAAACTTCAGCACCAACTCAACATCAGAATTTCATGCCTTGACAAATACAGTGAACATCAAACACTATTCTATGAATCTTTCACTGAATCAGGACTAGAGAGAAATCATGTCGGCCATAAACTCATGACCACTTATCAATATATGAAGAAATGAGCCTGTTATTGTAATTATCTTTTAAGGTATCAGTTTATTAGAGCAGTATTGAATTTAATATTTAAAAAATTCCAACAAGTGCAATAACTGTACAAATAAATTTAATCTATATCTACAAGGATATTTTTCACAAAAATGTAATTTTAAAATAACTACCTTTGAGATGAAGCAGCACAAAAGAAAGAAATGCAGTTTCAGTACTAAATAAAGATAACATAGGTATAATGGTATTTGTTAAGATATTTTGAAGTGGTGCTGGGCCATTTTCTTGAGCTGTATGATAACATGAAATCAAAAGCCTGTAAAAATAGTTAAAAGCTTTAAGAACGAAATACTTTCATTTTATATTTGAATACAGTGTACAGAACAGTTAATAGTAAAGATATTAACGAACTGCCTAAAACCTAAATACTTCATAAAATCTAAGAATTCACTTAACAAAAATTAGGCAGGAGAAATCACTTACGTATAGAGATCTAATGCAAGACATGTAATACACTGAAGATTTGCACTGATGCAGCTTGGGAAAAGGCTAACAATCTTTCTAATCAGATTTAATTTAAATAAGAATATTCGATTTTCTGAAACATGAAACTGAAAAAACATTCAATGATATAAAATTAGCTTCAGATTGAAAATTTACAAGTAAAATGAAACATGATTCATTAAAAGCAAATAAGAAAATATTTAGCAAATTTATATTTGAAAAATAATTAATAACTTCTTTTTAAAAAAAAAATCAATATTCAAGTTTTGAAATAAATAGTTACTTAAGTTTTGAAGTAAATTTTTTTTTTTTTTAAATTTTAAGTCAAAAGACATTTTTTTAAAAAAGTTTTCTCCCCCTATTATAAAATAATCCATGCTATAAGTAAAAAAATAATCAGAAAAAAATTAAATAAACATTCATTTTGAGTGTAAAATGAATGCACAAAATATTAAAAATTAACATAACAAATAATTTTCAATTTTTATCCACTTTAATATAAAAAAAAAAAATTGTGCATGTATGTATTATAAACCAATAGCACTGCATACTAACAGGTCAATTGAAAAGTCCCCGGCCTGACACATAGATGGCACTACTAGAATTAAATCCATGTTTTTCAGTTAGCCCTAACCCTCAAAAGACGCGTGTATAAATTTGACACTTGTCGGATCATTAGTTTATGCATTATAGCATTTTGAGTGAAGCAACTTTTGTTATTGTGAAAAAAATGGATAAAAAGGAATTTCGCGTGTTGATAAAATATTGCTTTCTGAAGGGAAAAAATACAGTTGAAGCAAAAACTTGGCTTGATGCCGAGTTTCCGGACACTGCCCCAGGAAAATCAACCATGAAGGATTGGTATGCTAAGTTTAAACGTGATGAAATGAGCACCGAAGACGGTGGACACCCAAAAGAGGTTGTTATCGACGAAAACATTAAAAAAATCCACAAAATGATTTTGAATGACCGTAAATTGAAATTGAATGAAATAGTAGACACTCTAAAGATATCAACTGAACGTGTACATCATATCATTCACGAATATTTGGGTATGAGAAAGCTCTGTGCAAAGTGGGTGCCGCGCGAGCTCACTTTTGACCAAAAACAACGACGAGTTGATGATTCGGAGCAGTGTTTGAAGATGATCAAGCGTAATAAACCCGAGTTTTTGCGTCGATATGTGACAATGGATGAAACATGGCTCCATCATTTCACTCCGAAGTCCAATCGACAGTCATCCGAGTGGACTGCACACCATGAACCCGCTCCAAAGCGTGGGAAAATGCAACAGTCGGCTGGCAAGGTTATGGCGTCTGTATTTTGGGATGCGCATGGAATAATTTTCATTGACTACCTTGAAAAAGGAAGGACCATCAACAGCGACTGTTACATAGCATTATTGGACCGTTTGAAGGACGAAATCGCCGAAAAACGGCCGCATCTGAAGAAAAAGAAAGTGCTGCTTCACCAAGACAATGCACCGTGTCACAAGTCAGTGGAAACGATGGTAAAAATCCATGAATTGGGCTTCGAATTGCTTTCTCATCCACCGTATTCTCCAGATCTGGCCCCAAGCGACTATTTCCTGTTCTCAGATATCAAAAGAATGCTCGCTGGGAAGAAATTTTCGTCGAATGAAGAGGTGATCGCCGAAACTGAGGCCTATTTTGAAGCAAAGGACAAATCGTACTACAAAAATGGTATCGAAAAGTTGGAGGGTCGCTATAATCAGTGTATCACCCTTGAAGGGAACTATGTTGAATAAAAAAAAACTAATTTTGCCAAAAAAATGTGTTTTACTATGGTAGGCCGGGGACTTTTCAATTGGCCTGTTTCAATTGACATACATTTGCAGTAGGTTCTTGCCAGGTATCCCAGGTGTTTAAAGAACACATGCAAATCAGTGTGACCATCAAGAGACATTCCAGCCTAAACCATGGTTCCCTCTCCTCTATAATTATGTCTTTCAACAAAATTAAATTGGTAGTATCTTTTGTCTCTTTCTCTCCAGATCAGTCCACAATCTGAATCATTCTCCAAAGTAAACTTACTTGTTTGCAAAGAATACTGAAACCCATTACTAGACTTGGTCAATGTATTGTGCTTTCTTGTCAATGTAATGCGCATTTCTATACCTTTGATTAAGAGAGGCACTCACAATGTGGCATCATGTTTAATCTTTGATTAAGAAAATGCATATGTTCCGTAGTTGAAGTTATTATTGTCCCTATTGCAGCACAATAATCAAAACAAGTTGAGGTATAGTAGTGTTTTTTCCCCCCTTTGAGAATAAAAGAACTAGAATACAATCATATGCAGGGATTGTAAGCTGTGGGGCGGGGGTGGAGTGAAACATGTATTTTTGATACTGAATACTCATATAAAGATCCATTTCAGAATCTTTAGGCTACACTATGAGATACAATGAAATATGTAGCACCATCAGCCTCTAACAGAAAAGGATAAATCTTTGTATCAACAACTGAAGATTGACAAGTATAAAAAATGCGGCTCAAATTACAAAAGTAAGCTAGTCACAGTTTCCGCTGAATGCTACAAGAGTGTCAAATTCTTTTACAAAAAATAGCGATGAATAGACTTACTTCTTACAGTTTTAATGAAAATATTTATGATTAATTATATTTAATGAACTACATTTTTTACTTTTAATTTCATTTCTTTAAGGGCAAGTGTTGAAAAATTGGTTATAAATTAACTTTTGGCGTCAGTGTATAAGAAACTATTCGGAAAGAAGTCAAAGAAATATTTTTATTTATTCAGTTGCTACCCAAACTGTAAAAAGCATTTTAATTAGTGTAATTTAATAATTATAATTACCTGTTCTTTTCTTTTCAAAAAAAGTTTGAATTCATTTATCACATTTAGAGTTTCAGTTATCAAAGCTGATAAAATGGGATCAATCTGAAGATCCAATTGACCGATTTCTTTATAATTTTCAAATAGTCTGTAGAAATAAAATTAACAAGCATAAAACATTTCAAAAGTACATTTTAATTCAGAAATAATAAAGTAAAATAGCTATTTCCTCATGGCAAGCAACTAAAACCTATTTCTCTCCCCGTTTCAAATATACAAATAAAAAGCATTGATATTCTACAGAATTATTCAGTCTTCTTATGTATTTTGTTTTGTAAATTTCAACTGAACTTCAAACTGCCTACACAAACTTTCATCAAAATTATTATTCACTTCAATTTGACTGTAGCTTTAAAATTTATTTTATGAAATTTAGAAAACAAACTACAGAAATTATTCACTTTTTAATCAAAAACTTTTGGAAAATAATTATGAAGAACTTATCAAGCAATTTTTTGCTTGATATCTCATTTTATTTACTATAAAAAAACAACTCAATTTTCAGACATTTTTGAAAAATTTAATTTCTTTTTCCAGAAAAGGCTTTTTAAAATGAAGTACTCTTAATAAGCAAAGGTTTAAACTTCAGAAGTATCCTCTTTCCTTTATTGTTGTATGGATAAAATCAATAAAAATAAAATAATTCAAATTTATCATTTTAATTTTACATTCAATTTATCAAAATTTCATAAGCAAAATTTAAAACAAAAACTTCAAAATTTCCTGAAACTCTTCAATTTTTAATATTTTTTTCAATTTACATTTAGATAATTAATAATTTTTAAAAATGCATTTTGATATAAGACAAAGGCAATTTTTTACAAATAGAATAAAATATTAAAAATGTAACAGTTTCAAAGTTTTGAAATCGATAACTAAGTTATAAAGCCAAATTAAACCCTCTAAAATTGAAATACAAACTTACTCAATAAGTGTTTTATATAATGCAATAGCAATAGCAGGATCAAGATTGAATACTAAGTCACAAAGCTTATACAGATCTGCAGAAATAGATATGATAAGTTGAAACTGATCAGAATGTAATTTTTTCTTGAGCAATTCATTAAATTCCAAAAGCATGACCTACAAATAAATTATTACAACATGTTAAACAATATTATATGCAAACTTTTCAAATTTTAAGCATTTCTATTAATATAACACTTAAATTTTTTCAAAAAATGTTTTTGCATTATTGTTTACAAGAGAAAGATTGCAAACAAGCACAAACAAATATTAATTAGATTTTAATTAAAAGGAACTCATTAATTTTTTTACAATTCTACTGAATTTAATTTTTAAAATAAAGGAAAAATAAGGCATTTTTAAAAATTCTAATACTTAATTCCCATAACAATTGAGTTTTTTTGGTTACTTAGTTATAAAATTAAAAATATGTAAATACTAACGCTCTGAACATCCTGTAACGTGTTGAAGAAAGAAGCCAACTGCTCTTTAAATTCTTCAAGCAGTTCACCATAGATAGTTTCACATTCCTGAAATAAAATTAAATTAAAAAAAAAAAAAAAAAAAAACAGGCATAAGGCATTCATGTAAAATCCTGTTGATCATAAAAGTTGATGCAATTTTTCCTCATTCAGTAAAAGCAGGTGCTATTCATGCCAAACTCATACTAATTATTTCAATGTCCATAAATCTCCAACTCCATTCAAGATTGCAACTAACACATCCTTTCATTGTCAATCTAATGCCATATAAATTATCCATTTATAAATCTAAATGGATACCAAATATATACATTTATCTGTACATGAATTTAAGTAACTGTCAGTAGTTCCCTGACATTTTTCCTACTCTGTTTGACCGAACCCATAATCTTTCAACTTTTTGTGTATGAATGCAAGTCTTTGGATCAGTAAAGTTATAATGGTAATTGGTTTTGAAATGCTAACTTTGCATCCCTTAAATCTTATAAGCTTTCTTTAAAAAAAAAAAAAAAAAAAAAAATAATTTTTCAATATTTTCTTCTATTGCTAAGAAACATAATCTCACCATTATGTCAGAAATTCTCAGAATTAATATCTTTTTCCACAATTTTTAACATTATTGATTCTCTATCATCAAGTGTTATGACATTTGGCGTCCGTTAACACATTTTTTAAGCAAAGATTCTGCATCTTTGAAAATACTCTACTGCATTCTGTTCTGAAGTATCCAGTTTCCCAATTTTTATCAATTTTTTTCCAAAATTTAAAGTGGAAAATTCTACTGATGGCAGAATATTGCATCATTTGGCCACATTTTCAGTTTGGCAAAAATGATAGACAAGATTTTACATGAGTATTATATACATACATATTTATTAGAGTTTAAAACTGTATATGTATATATAGCAGATGTTTATCATACTTTATACACATATCACACAGCTACAATAAAATCCACAAAATATACTCTCCACCCCCAAATGAAATAAATCTGAAATGTAAGATGGGCTTATCCTAGAAGTTCCAGGCATTTATTCATGAAGATAAATATTTCTATTTGATATGGAAATAAACAAAAAAAAATTTGAGGGGAGCTTAGTATTGACAGAAATTATGAGAAAGTTCAAATTAATTTTTTAAAAAATGGAAGGGGAAGCTTAAGCAGACACTGTTGAGATTATACAGAATTCAGAAAAAAAGAAGAACATTTTGGATACTCAAACTTTCTACATAAGGGGAAAAAAAAATGGAATTTTTTTTAAAATTTTAATTACAAAATTACAAATTCGTACTGTTCTGCTTTTCAGCAATTTATGTACAGTTCAAAATAATTCATGCTTACTGAAAAATAATTTAAAAAATAACTTTTTGAATATTTTAAATAATGAACTAAATACTACAATAGAGATTTTTTAAAAATGTTAATGTATATGATCTGAAATTAATTTTTTTGTAATTAAAAAGAACTCTTTATTGCAATTATTTTCAGGCAAATTAATGATAAAATCAAATTTTAAGGCAACGTATTGCATGCCAACATTTATGAATGAAAATACATTTAAGAAATATAATGAATAAATTAAAACTCAAACTTCTGAAGCATAATATTTCAATTTTTTTAAAACAATATTTCAAGTCACCTTACTTAAAAGAAGTATATAAAATTATTTTTAATAAATCCACAACAAACAATATACGTTGAAATTTTAGAAGCAGTACATTTAAAAAATATTTTTTTGAAATTAAATTACAAAAAATTATGTACAACTAATATGACATAACTGAATGTTTAGTAATACACATGAAAAATCTGAATCCAATAATATCTTAATGAAATGTACCTTGCAATGGCTGTAACTTTTGTATAGAATAGTAAGAGAAGTTTGAAGAAGTAATAACCGTTGTTCCTCTGTTTTTATACATTTCAAGCACATTTGAATAATCTCCAAGCATAAAATCAAGCTCTGTAGAAAAGATTAAAACAAAAAAATTTGAATCTGAAAATAAATTCACATTAAAAAAACTACAATTAGAAAATCAAAAAAACATTTTTCATTTGTAATTCTTGATTTATCCATTTCAGTTTGTCATTGAAATATTCTACACAATGCTGATCACTAAAGATATGTTTAAGGTTTAAAATTGAATTAAATTTATCAAAAATTATGTAAAAAGTAAAATAAACATTGATATTATATATATATATACACACACAGTAGTACCTCTTGTAAGGGACACCTCTACTTAAGGGACGAAATGTTTATTTTGTCAGGTGTCTCCTAATGGGAGATACTACTATGCACATATAACAGTAGTTTTTAAAATGTAGTATGCATATTCCTGTTTTTTTTTTTTTTTTTGAGGCATATGATAGCATCTCAGAAAAGAAAAGGTCCCACTATATTATCTTATGCTTATGCATTTAATGAAGAAAATTACAGGATAAAAAAAAGCAACATGAGACAAACTCCTAGAACAGTTTTATAAGAAAAGGAATACCCATTTCTAACTATTTTGATGCATATTAATGCTATGCAAAATGAAAGTATATCACAAATCTGAACAGAAATCACAAGATTCTGCCATCTAAAATCATTTATCTCTTGTTATATAAGTTGCATTTTTCTAAATGTTCCCCCCCCCCCCATAACTGAAAAGAAATAGTATTTTACCCCATCTGATTCCCTGCCTTAAATTCTAGACATCTAATAATATATAGATTTGGAATTTCTGTGCTGTACACTATCTACTGAAACAATATTTTTTTAACACAAATTACTTTTCTCAAAAAATTGTGTGAATAAATTTTCAAGCTTTACAACAACAACAACAACAAAATGCATAAAATTTTGTTTCTTGTTTTTGACTTGTATTTTAAGTCTTTCAAAAAATATTCTAATGCACACTCTTGACAATTAAAGATTTTATTATATATATATATATATATATATATATATATATATATA
>BMAW01097174.1:63522-129790 GCA_019974015.1 Nephila pilipes
GTGGCATTGCTATAATAACTCTGCCATTTGAAGAGAAAAATGACTATGCATGTCTCTATAGAGGGCTTAGAGTAATGAGAATGCATGCAGTATTGTCAGATCCAGCCAGATGCTTGTATGATAGCATGGGAGCACATTAAAAGGCATCATTCACATCATGAATGCCTCCAAATGGTGTCAACACACAGTCATGCAATTTTTAACAGTGGAAAATGCGAGTGCTAGTGAAATTTATCATTGAATGCAAAATGTGTATTGCATGGAGTGTATGAGTCACAGATCAATATTTTGATGGTGTAGGGATTTCCATAGTGGAAGAAGCAATACTGATGACAAGTCCCAACCTAGTCAAGCAAATGTGGTTATCACCAAAGAAGCAGTTGAATATGCAGACAGTCTCAAGAGAATCAATTGGTGAATCACCACTCAAGAAATAGTGGAGGAAATGTCTATAAGCAAAAGAAGTGTTCACACAATAATGCATGAAAGGTTTGCAATACCAAAAGGCTTATGTGCAATGGTGCCGAAACTATTTGACAAAGGAGCAGAAGATTCATTGCATGTCTGTTTCCATGCAACACCTTACGAAGTATCTTGAAATGGGGAACCAATTCCTTTCAAGGTTCACTTCCACTGATGAGACATGGTGCCATCACTTTGATCCAGCCACTAAAGGCATGAGCATGGAATGCCGACATCCTTCATCCCCATGGCCAAAAAAGGCTCACTCATCAACTAGACTGGTAAAGTCATGTTAATGTGCTTCTTCAACGTCATTGGCTCACTACTGTTGGAATGGCTACCGACCGGCACGACAGTCAATGCTGCAGCGTACTGTGAAACATTGCATGAACTGAGATGGAATATCAAGAACCACCAATGTGTCATGCCAGGTTATCATCTTGCATGATAATGCTCATTCTCATGCAACTGTGGTGTGGCAAACATTGTTACGGCAATTCCGCTGGGAGGTTCTCAAACAACCCCCTTACAACCTGGACCTCTAACTGTGTGATTACCATCTTCAGTCCATTCAAGGAAGCTCTGAAGGAATGGCAATTTACCGACGATAATGAGGTTCCAAGCTGCTGTTATAATACGATAATGAGTCCATGAGCTGCTGTCCATGACGATAATGAGGTTCCACAACCAATCCTGGAGCTTCTTCACCCAGGATATCCATCATCTCGTAGACCACTGGGACTTTTATTCTAACCTACAAGATGACTTTGTCTAGCCTATCTGTCACGTTTGTATTACTTCTTACTTTTGTATATTAATTTATATTAATACCATTAAATCATTAATCAAATCGACTGCAGAGCCACGTTCATTTGGGTGACCTTTTTACATGAACTGTTTTCAAAAGTCAAAACTAATATTAAGGTATCAGTTGTTTTGGACTTCTGATCATCCAAAAAACAGTACATAACATAACAAACAAGTCTTTAACATAAAATTACAAAGTCCAGACTTGAAAAATTTCCTTTAAATATAACTTATATGCATAAATTTTTTTAAAATAGTCTATATATTTTTAAATTTACAAAAATACTTGTAACTTTGCTTCAAGAATTTGTGCAACTGTTTATATTTTACATACAGATGGCATCATATGCACGTCTTCGTTTTTAGAGTTTAAATAAAAAGTTAAAGGAAAAAAAAAAGAAGAAACATGTCAAAATATATATATTGAAAGTCCAGTTTGAAGGATAACTAGATTTTATTGCACAAATAATACCTTTATTTACTTTATAAACACAAATTTAAATTCTTTCATGATTAAAATTGGGAGTATCGCTACTAAGAATAAGTGCAGTATCTCTATATATGTGTCACATGACCAATACCAAGATATTCAATTCTGTTTTCATCCCCCCCCCATCTATAAATTGTCTACACACTTCGTCATTCTCATCTGAATAATTCAGTATTTTAAGTGCTAATCAATCTTTGAAAATTCAGTCGCAATGAGACCTAAAAACATCTTTATTTCCGTCTCATTTCAAATCACAAACGAAATTATAAAAACTATGAAAGAAAATTCAAATTTCAGAAAATCAACAGCCAGACATATCTGGATTTACTTCAAGAAATGGAGATGTCTTAGAAAGGTAAAATACATAGTTACTTTAATTCTAGATAAAATTTAATAGGTTTGATTGAACTAAATATGCTTCATGTGTTTCAAAATTTCTCAGAAATAGTTCCATTAAATTATTTTAATTCATTAAAAGATTTTTGAAAAGCAGTTTCTTAAGCAGTATAAGTTCCTTGATGTTTTTCATATTTATCATATTATCTGATGCAGCTAATTCACTAATCTAGACAGTAAAATATTAAACATAAAAGTATATATGTGTGTGGGGGGGGGGAAGGTAAAGTGTAACTGTGTAAAATTTCCCAATGTGATGAGATTTTCTTTCAAATATACAAGCATCACAAGACTCTAAGGCTTCTGTCAGTCATTTCTATACCAAACAGTCCTACAGTAATGAATGGTTACCAATTACAAATACTATCATCCATGACAAAACTGAGTTGCAATCAACCCCATTTATTGGAAAAAGGCAACTTTTCAACTATTAAACAGCCTTCTTAATACATCCAACATTAAGTTTATCATCAAGTTAAATAGAGGTATTACAACAATAAAAAAAATTGACTGCTGATTCAATATAGAAATAAGTCAACATTTATAAAAAAAAATCAATAGAAATATAAGACAGAATTAAGAATCATTAACTTAATTAAACATATTTGTTCAATTTTTCCAGATAGTGAAATAATTAACCACAACAACAATAAGAAATTTTAAATTGCAAAAAACTCAAGGAACTAATTGAAGTTAAAACACTCGGCAGAATTTTAGCAAGTTGAATATTAAGCAACCAAAAAATGTAGCTCTTTCATTAATTGATTTCAATACATATCAAATCATTTATTCTTCTTGAATTTGATTTTTAATTTTTAAATTTTTTTTTATTCATAAGAATGTATTTGTGTTTTTTTTAAAAACCTTTCTATTGATTTTTTTTAAAAAAATTATTTGCACATTTATGATTTTAACATTTATGTCAGAATGAGCAATAAACCCTATGAACATATAGCAACTAATTGCTTTTTGTTTATTCATATTTTGCTGCATTTAAGAACATTTCAGACATTTTATTATCATTAAATACGAAATTTTAATAATGAGTAAGATAATAATTTGGATAAACACTAATAATTTGGGTAATAAAAAGTTTTGAACATTTAAAGCATCTATTTTTAAAATTACTAAATTAGAGAATGATGTAAGAATATTCAATAATTTCATCATTAAATTTTCTATGCTTTCCACATAAAAGAAATAAAAAAGAAATAAATTTTTAAAATGAAAATCAGGTAATTCAGTTTGAAGAAACTAGAGATAGAATGCAGAATTAATGTCCATAACTGAATTTTTTTCCCCACCATTATTTAAATATTAGAAATTTAATCAACAAAAATAATAATTCTACTAAAATTTTAACTGAAAAAAAAAATCAGCTCTCATCTTTTTCTAAAAGTGTAATTCCAAAACTATTTCCTCTAACAATAGGGAATTTATTTATTTTCCTTTAAGAAAGCGATTAGATATTTAACACCTAAATTTCTCAAAATAAATGCTTGTAAATAAAAAAGACAAGACAATATTTTTTTGTAGTGAAAGTGATAACAAAAAAATTACATTTTAAACTTACAAGATTTTAAAATTTTTTAGTTTTTCTGCATATAAAGAAACGCAAAAATTTAAAAAAAAAAATCCAATAATACAAAAATATTTTTAGAAAAATATAATACCTGTAATTTATTTTTCTCTTGTTTTTCAATTTTATTTTTTGCATCATTTATGCAATCAGCATCACAGTTACATATAAGTTCTTCAAATAGTTCTGGAACCTAAAAGCAAATCAAATAAGTTTAATAATAACATTTAAGAACTCTAGTGTTTGAATATTCAAACACATTGAATAAACAAAATAAATTCATTTTTTTTCGATATCAAAGTTTTGAATTAAAATGATTTCCAACAGAAATATATTCATTTGTAATAATTACAAAAAATATTACATATTTATCAACTACTTCCAATAAATTGATTGACTTTTATTAAAATGTTATGCGTAATTGTAATTATATAATAAAATAAATTAACAATATTAATATAAATTACTCAGATTTTTTTCGTCAGCCTTGCAAAATGTTTATGTACCATGAAAAAGGAAAAATTTGCTTTTAAAAAGTATAAAGCTTTGGAAAAATTTGAAACAATAGAACACAATAAAGGCAAAATTAATATTCTCATTTACAACCATCATTAATATATATGATAAACATTTCAAATTTATGAAAATAATCAAAAGATATTAAAAACTTACTTTAGAAATAAATTTAAAAAATTCTGTTGTTTCTCCATCCTCTTTTCCTTCAACATGTAATGAGAGTGATTTAACAAATGAATGTAATTCTCCTATTTAATAAAAAATAGATTACAAAATTATACTTAAATTTTAAATATGAAAATATCACTACATTGTACATTACTCAAAATATTCAAACACTTCACAACAAATGTTCTATAAACACTTCAATTGATTTGAAATTGCAATAAAATGTGAAAAGATTTATATTAGGCAATTTATCCTTTAGTTTGAATTTTTGTCATTTTATAACCCCCCTCCTTTTTTTTTGCTGCATTATTTATTTAAAGATAGGGGGGGGGGATTATAAAAAAATAAAGAATGAAGAGTAAAAAATATTTTTATCTGAATAAAAAAATTATTCATGTTAAATAATTTGTTAACATTTAAATAAAAATAATTTTCATTAATTTACCTGAACAAAAACAATTTTTATCTACATAATAGATTTTGTATAAAATAAGTTTCTCTTACTTGTTTTAGAACATGGATCATTTTCTTCACTGAATTTTTTCTTCAAATCGTTAAGGAAAGTGATTTGTAAATCTACATATATATATATTTAATAGTAAAATAAATTTATAAGAAACACACACTCATGGACTTCATTTTAGCTACTTAAAATATTTTGTTATTGCTTATAAATATTTTTGGAAGTCTAATAATTCAAAGTAATAGCTTTTCCATATAAATCTAATTACAAGGGAACTGCTTTAGTAAGATTATCCAAAAATCATTAAATTTAGACTTGGTGACCTCAACAAATACCTTCTCATATTTCCCTGGAATAACATTTAAAATTGGTCTATGATCACTTATTAATAAACTATGACTAATCAGCTACAGTTCAGGATCAAAAATAACACTGATATTCTAAATCACTTGTAGTAAATATTATTTTGTTAGTCAGGATAAAAATTTCTCCATTCCTTAACCTACTGTAAGAACCAGGACCCATGTGAAATAATTTTTGGTTGTGTTGCATGTGGTGACTGAAACTAATTATTAATGGAATTCCAGCACATCCAGAAATATATAACTGTCAGGAAGATATTTCTAGATAGCAAAGTTCACAGGAGTAGAGCACTTCTGTCACAGAAATTCAGATTTGATTAGCATGGTTTCCTTAACGAAATCCAAGTAGTTTCCCATTATTCCATAAAAATATGTAAAATATTCTGCAGACAATTCTATTCAAAACTAAAATCTTCCTACCAATAAAAAAGTCCAAAATGTTCATTTCCTTGAGATTCAGGAAAGACACTACAAAGTGAAGGCATGATTAATAAAAGTAAATTAATTTAATAATCTAAATACAATGAAGATCTGATTAAGATAATCCAAATTAATAATAAAATGAAAATCTAATTTAAAATAATTATTATGGAAAAAAATGAAAAGAAAATAATCTAAATATTAAATTTAAATTAGAATTAAAACAAGTTCAAATAATAGAAAAATAATCAAAATACTTAACAAGCAATCCAAATAATAATTTTCAACCAGAAATTCAAAAAAGAAAATAATTTAAGTATTTCACAAATGATTTAAAATATTTGTAAACACAATAATGCTAAGAAAAATCAATGTACTGAAGTACCTATCGGTTTCGAAAATGACATCCTTACAGAACAAAGTAAAAACATGAAAGAAGGATTAACAGCAAGAGAAAAAAATGATGTAAAGAAATTTCCAGATATTCAAGGGAGGGCATTTTTTACTAGTAACCAAATGAGTCATTTCTAATTGTGAAAAAAATGCCATTAAAAATATCAACATTGACAACACTGAAGAAGTGTCAGAACATGGCATCCCCTCTTCCCAATTTTGCCAAACCAAAAAATTTTAAACTAAGCCTATAAAAAAACTATTCTATAAAAGTTTTATACTATAACAAAAAACTGTGATAAAAAAAATAACCAGACCATTCATACAGTTGTTGATACTGAACTTTGAAAGGGCAAATTAACAGTTGAAATACAATTAAATAAACCGATCATATTCAAGAAGTTGCATTACATTTGTGTCAAAAATTATTCTGAATTAAAATTCTATTTTCAGAACACAAATTGTAGAGCTATGTATAAATTCTGTGTATGAGCTGGTTATGATTAAAATAACTCTTTAATCTTTTTATAGAGAGACTTTTTACAGATTTTTTTTTTCATACAGTATTGAATAAATTGAACTTTTTTTTTTTAAAAAAAAAAAAATGAGGTAACATATTTTATAAATTTTAAACATTATTTTTCCTCTAAACTTGAATATAATTTTCAAAAAAAGGAGAAAAGCCAATGAAAAAAATCGACACAGAGAGATTAAGCAAATACATCACATCTGAAATGTAAACTAAAATTAACAATATTAAATTCATTTGATGCCACTTCAAACCAATGGTTTATTTAAAACACTATCTGGGGAAGGTAAGGGAAAATCCACAATTTCCATATATTTTTTATTCTAATTATAATCAGATGTTAATTTCTAAAAAATATTTAAGTCATGGAATAGGTTGAATGTTTCCTATCAAACAGTTATAAATATTTCAGATATTAAGTCTCATCAAAACAGCATTCATAATGCCTAAGAAATCATTCCACACCACATATCAGGTATTGTGAGATGAAGAGCTAAACAGATCTACTTAATCAGCAACTAATTCTTTTCATCATGTCTGCTCTTTCATGAATATTATTTTTATTACTAATTGACTTTTTCTTTGAAATTTGAATAGAAACAAAAAACAATAAAGATAAAATGTATATATAACACATTACAAAAGTACATTTTATCTTTATTGTATAAAAAACAATAAAGATAAAATGTACTTTTAAAGAATTCAAAATTTTTCACTCACACAAAGAGAAGGATACAATTAATTCATGCATATTCATTAATATGTTATTCTTTGTACTGACACTTTTTTGGCTATTCAAATCCATATTCGGTCACTGTAATATTTCTTTCACAAAAAATGAAACACAAATTATATTTTAATATACATTAAACTAAGTGAGGGAATTCTGAAAACTTGGATTCAATATAACTACAGAGCGCAACGAAAAATTAGATAAAATTTGAATTTTTTTGAAATAAACTCCCACTTGGCAAATTTTGAAATATTTTCTGATTTTTAAAAAGGTGAAAGTAATACTTTCAACCTTATAGCAGAGATTTCAAAAAGGAACAAACACACACAATAATAAACACGTCTTGTCAATACTAAGTTTAAAAACTTCCCGGGCAAATGAAAATAGCAAGAGTAAAACAAAAATTATAAATCAATAATTAGCTTTAAAAAAAATTCAGTTCTTTTCATCGAAAAAAATTTCAGCATAATAATTCTTTAAATACGTGATCATTTAAGAAAATATACGTAACATTTTCTTTAAAATAAAAGTCTTATAGATTTTTGAAGTCAAAACTTTGCAATAAATCATATTAAAAGATCAAATACCTTAAAAATAATTAGTTAAAGCACTCATATTTCACGACGCATTGTTGATTATTTTTTTTTTTTTTACACAGAAAGGTGTCAATTGTGAAAATTAAAATTTTTCTCTTTGAATATAAAGAAGAAGTTTTGGCAATACTATACGTATGCCCATGTTTATTTGTTCTCATGTCAGTTTTTACTTTTGCTATCGTCCCGTTGTTTCTGCGTTATACCGAAATCACGCTATAAAATAATTCCAGATGGAAACATAAAAGATTTTTTTAGAAATGTAATGATATGAGCAAAATATTCGGCTCGACGAATTTCGGAATACTGTTTATGTATAGTGGTTAGATTTAGTTTTACTCTTAGTCTAAAATTTGGGATTACTTCAAGTTCGAATTCAAATTTATTAAAAGACTTGAATTTTCATATTTTTCTCAGTGTAAAAAAAGTGGAAATATGTTTGAGAAATACATGAAAATTATCTGATTTTTATTCATGATAAATGGTAAGAAAGGAACTTTGTGACATCTGTTATGAAAAATGCACTCGATTTAAAGGGTTCTGAATATTTAATATAAATTTGCTCAGAATTTTGTATTGTTATGTGAAAAATAGTTCTAATATATTTCACTAAATAAATCCTGTTATGTTTTTGCAACAATATGCAGATGTGAAGGTTCTTGATTCAGTTTTTAATAGATTAATGAATATAAAAAGCAGTTTTTTTTTCTTTTGTATGATAGATTTTTTGGGGAAACAATTACTATTGACTGAAGTGCAGAGGTTAAATTGTGTCTATATCTTAATGGGAAATTTTAGAGTAAATTATTGAACATTTGCCAGTTTCTATGTAAAAAGTTTTTTAAAGGCACTTTTTCTCTTGCTTTAGATTGATATAAAGTATTATTCTAAGTCTCAAAAAGGAAAAGATGTGAAATTAATGGGAAGGAATGAAGCTTTTTATAAAATTTTGTATAGAATTAAGAAATGCTCTGTTCTCCTCAAAACATGGAGATTAAAGGATTTTTAAGCATTATTATGATTAAAGATGTAAATGAAACCGTGTGGAATAAAAGTAGATCTGAAAGGCTTGCAACTTTGCTAGGTACTGTAATTAAGCAAAACTGAGACCTTTTTTTTAATGGCACTTTGATATATTTTTCATACAAATTAAGGAAAGGCAATATTTTGCATTTTAAAAATATTTTAAATGCAGATTAATATAAATTTGGGTACTTTTCCATTTCGTAGCACAATCAATAAAGTTACCAAAAATGATACAACTGAGGCCAAATGAAATATGTGTGTTGTCGCCAATAATGTCTACCTGGCGAGATTTCTGCTGGCGTAATAGAAAAGTACCTATATTTGTAATATATATGAATTTTTGGTTCTTTGCTAGAGATCATTTGTAGATCAGAAATTTGTGACCATAGTATATATTTTAATATATTAAGTTTTTTTTCTCACTTTTATGTATTGCTATAGTATCCATAGTATATATTTTCTCAATTATTTAAGAATTTTAAGTTTTAAATGTATCTCAATGCCTCTAGCAATTCATATCTTCCCTTTGAAAATTTTTTATCTTTTTTTCCTTAAAAAGCCACAGTTAATTTTAGTTTTGCTTTATCATTCACATGTTTAAAAGTCACAATTATTTATAATGTCTCTAATCATTTTATATACTTATGAAATGCTTTCAGAACAATATTTGTGCCCATATATGTACATAAGGTATACATTATTGAGGGATAATAGCATTGGTCACTATATATCCCATAAAAAAAAATCAATCAAGGTCGTTTTTTTTACCAGATATTTAAAATATTAATTTTCAAAAGATGTTAAATATAAAAAGATATAAATAGATTATATAAAAAGGAGGATTGAGATATGAAACATTTTCAGATGAAGAAAAATAAAAGATATCAAACTATACATGTATCATAATTTATACTTGAAATTGAATACTTTATCAATACTTTTAGATTCATTAAAAAAATATATTTATATGAAAATTTGAATGATTCGTTTTGTATGAAAAATCTGAAAATATCAAGTCTTTTCATAATCAGCTGTTGATTTGTTTATGAAAAAGTTTTCTAATTGTGGCAGAGATTATTATTTAGTACTATTGAAAAATAAGCTTTAAAGATTGTAGGGTTTTTCATGCAATAAAGAATTTATTTGATGCTTTTATCAGACCTTATTAAAAGATTTAAATCTGCTGTTCATTTTCATGTTGAAATGGTTTAATATAGGAAATATGATGAAGAAAATGATTCATATAAAGATGTCTCGTTTTAGGAATTCATTTTTTTATTATATAGAAATTATTTCTATTTTAGACAATACTAATTTTTTAAACATTTGAGGAAATACTTACTTAAAAGAAAATATTAAGTACATTTTGCATTTATACTTCTTTTCTATTGTAAAAATATTCTTTTAAAAAACCTTTAAGTGTGTGTAGTTAACTTTCACATTTAAAGAAACACAGAATAAACTAAATTTAAATTTCTTTTTTAGGTATGTTTGCTGAATTTATATGAATTTCTGGTTAAAATGAAACCTCACATTTGCAATGTGTGCAACAAAACTTTTACTCATGTTGGAAATCTTCGACAGCATAATTTAACTCATACAGGAGAGAAACCTCATAGTTGTGTGGTATGCAAAAAAGCCTTCACTCATATTAGTAATCTGAGACAACATGTGCTTATTCACAGTGGGGAGAAACCTCATATATGTAATGAATGTGGGAAAGGCTTCACACATGTTAGTAACTTAAGGCAACACATCCTCACACATACTGGAACAAGACCCCATTCTTGTAATGAATGTGGAAAGAGTTTTACACATCTGAGCAATTTACGTCAGCATAGTCTGACACATTCTGGACAAAAGCCTCATGTGTGTGTTGTGTGCAGTAAAAGATTCACTCATGTGAGCAACTTAAGACAGCATAGCCTTTCTCATAGAACTGAGCGAGCTCATGAATGCTTAGTATGTAAGGATTCATTTGCATCTCTTTCTAACCTGCAACAGCATTACATGGCTCATATGACTGAAAAAGCTGATGGTGCCTTAATGGATGTAAATGCTGCAAATATAATTCATTTATGACTTGTATATTTTTATATACTGAAGTAATTTGTAAATAGTTTAAGATGTGTGACAAACTATAAATGCTCAAAATTAAACTAATGTTCTATGTAACTTTATTGTATTGAAGTTTGATTTAGATACCAAATCTGTAATATTGAAATTTCTAGGTCTCAAATTTGTTTCTGTATGTTAAATAAACATTAAACTTGCTTTCATTTTTTTTTTTTCTTTTGGAGGAAGGTAAGGATTATGTTTGACACTAACCTCATTTTTTAAAAATCTAAGTATTGCACAATTATATAAGAAAAGGAACACTCTTAGTAACATTTGTAATTTTGACGACAGCTTAGGTCAAAGAAATATGATTTAATTTTTAATGACTTAATACCCATTAAATGAAGATGTTGAATAGTTATTTAATGAATTTCTAAAAACAATTTTCTATCATTTATTTGATTTCTTATCTTGAAATTAGCTTAGATTTCATAAAATTCTGCTTAAAAGTTCCCAAATTATGGGGATTTTAAAAATGGATCCCCTAATGTTTGTCTCTAACATTTATTATAAAATTTGCTACTCAAGATTTTTCAATGATCAATATTTCTTTTCCCAATTCCACAATTAAAAAAAAATACTATGAATTATTAAACATTGTTTATGGAAACAGTGATTTATAATGTACAAAATGTTTAGACAATTGGGATTTATCATGTCAGGAAACCTTTAAAATCAAAATTGCGTACAATTCATTCACTTCAGTAGTTCAGGAAATATTCTAGGCTAATTTTATGATCAGAAAACAGCCAACATAGGGATGGGGAGGGGTGGGGCATGTATTTATTTATATTTAATTATCAATCCTTTTATCAGTTGAATAACAGAAAAAGTATTATGAATTGTTTTCATGAAGTAATGACTCCCTATAGGTTTTCTTTGGATGTCTTTTAACTAATGATGGATTGCTTATTAACATCACACTTGGAAGCAATATAATGGCATCATGATTTTGAACCTTGGTCAGGTGGCTAGGACAACACCTGAGCTGGCACCTCCCTCTTGAAACTTTTGTACCATACAGTGGGAGGACTTGGAGCTTTGAGAGATTTAATATGCATCAGCACCCTGCCAAGTCTTTAATGGCATCATAATTCAAACTTACAACTCAAAAAAATAATACTGATTTGATTCAAATTTGGAACCTATAAGTTTAGTCCCATCTCTACCAATTCCGAAGAAAAAAATTTAAGGAAAAAAATATTCTTTTTGGGGGGCACAACTGCATGAAAATCTATTATCATAATTTTAAATTCGTTAAGCTCATTACATTTATATCAATTTTGTCCAGCTGTGATGTGAATTGCAAAAGTTATTTAGGTTATCTCATTTTTTTTATGACTACATGTGATTTGCTCCACAAAATTAAAATATTATAATTAGTCAATATATCACAGTATTTTCATGTAGAATCTGAAACTCCTTAAAAAGTTATACGTTTTATTCATTTGATTACTTTTCATCAATATATATTTAATGCATATTGAATACTGTAAAAACTTTGTTTAAAAAATTATGGAATTCAGTATTAGTACACAAATTTTTACTGGTAATTTTAATTATTTTTAATCTATTAATTATGAGTTATAGTTATGAACATGACTGACTTATGTTATACCACCTGTGAATAAACAAGTGAGAACTCAATTAAGGTGAAAAAACAGGTAAACATTGAATATAATAAATATACAATAACAAAATTCTTACAGAATTTTTTTTTTTTTGTAAAAATTTGCATATAATAGGCATATATAAATTACTCGTGAACACTAGAAATGGCATTCTTTACCTTTAAACATTACAATTAACCCTTCAATGGTTTAGGTCAAGCCCAGCTCGTCATTCGAATAGCACATCATATGTGCAGACAAGTTTGGCTTGTCCGTAGTTTTTCGACCCAAATGATTGTAACCGAACCCTACTTGGGCAACAAAACTTTTCCCCAATGGGCGCTGACGAGCCGAGTTCTTCTGCATATATTATCTTGCGTTACAAATGATATTTACTGTCAAAATGTAGTTAATTTGATAGCGTACAGATGGCGATACGTGTACCCTAAAATTTTTTACAAAAGGAAGTGTAGCCAATCCAGTTATTTTTCTTGTGTAATTTGGTGGGAGTTTGTTACTGAAAAATTGTGCATTTATTGTGAAGACTAATATTCCATTGTGTGCAATTCCACTTTATAATGTGTATATAAAGTGGATTTTCATGCAATAATTTCCACTTTATAATGTGTATCACACACAGAAAGAATTTTAGATAAATATAACAATTACAGCTTTAGAAGAGTGTATTTATTGAGATATTTTAATTTAATATTTTACAAACTGACATTTATAATATTTAACATTAACTGAATTGTTTAAAAATGTGAGTTACAATTGTAAATATTACATTATTAAATCGCAAATAATTACTTAAAAATTCCATATTTAAGAAACTAAAATTTGTAATATTTATAATTTATTGAGTTGTTTATAAAAGTAAGTTACAATTGGTCTAAATATTAAATTAATATACCTCAAATAACTGTTTAAAAGTTTAATATTTTAGAAACTAATATTTGTAATATTTATCATTTACTGAATTGTTTAAAAGTGCCAAGTTACAACTGTTGTAAATATTGCATTAATATACCGCAAATAATTGTTTAAAAACTATCTTTTAAAAACAATCAAGCTATCTGTATCAGCATCAGAAAAGAGTGACATTTTTGGAGGTTACTAGGGAGAAAAAGGCTGCCACTTTCTGCGACCATTTGATCATAGCGCTGTGCTTTGCAGGAGAGGGAAAACAGCTGATTCGCCTAACCATCAAAGGGTTAATAACAAGTTTATGGATGAGAAACTTGAAAACCTACATTTTGAATGATATAATACTTTAAAATAGGAAATAATATATTCCTACAATTCTGCATGTGGTTTACTAAGCTTAACCCTTTGCAATCAATTATTGTCAATATGATGTAACATGAACTTAAAAATCCACTGTTGTTGCTACAGCAAAATACTTCTTTTGCTCACTTGAGCACTTTGGTATAAATTGATGTGTGCGTTTATTGCTGCAACTTCAAACAGACAAGAAATAGATGCAAAACAAGTGAATTTTGTGATTGTTGCTTCATGAAACAAAGAATAAAATTTTCTCATTTAGTTAAAGATTTATAAATTTAAACTTGTTTTATATAATATAGCTAAGGAATATACGTTTTGTTTTATTACAGCAACCAATTTTTTGTTTATATTTGTTCACCTGCAAATAATACTTGTACACTCTAGCATTTTTAATGCAAGAGTTCTAGGTGTATTAAATGAATCACTAGGCTGGAAAGCAAAAGGTTAAATTATTTGCTTCATGTATTTATATGATGTATAACAAAATTATTTCACAAAATAAAAATGATTTACTAAAAGAATTTATAACATGAATTAAATATTTAAAGTATTTTAAAAAGTACCTGGTGTTTCTAGTCATTTAAACTTAATGTGTTTAAACCCTACTTATAAATGACATTATTTTATTTAGTTAGCTACATATGTATTTTTTATTGTTGTTTGTTTAAAAAGTTTTCTGATTAATTTCCCTCCTTAATTTTTCAAGTAATTCTATTGCTTCTATTCATCAGTGAAATTACAGATACTGAGATGTAGACAAAGTTCATTTTTATTTAACCTCTATAAGATATAGGATTGAATAGTAAATTATTTAAAAAATTGAGGTTTAATGAAAGTTGATAAATTGTTTTAAAAGCATTTATTAAAAAAAAGTTTTGTTCACTTAAAAAAAATTTCCTGCCTACTATCTAAAAAGTGTTTACAATCCAAAATATTATAAATGACAAAACATGTAGCAGTTACAAAAAAATTTATTTATATATATATAAAGACATTAGCACCATTTTATTCATACAATCATTTTAAAAAAAAGAGAAAGACAACAACTTAAAAAAGTAAAAATAAGTGCCATAAATTTGATACCTGTACATGTATACATTAATGAAACAAATAATGATACAGTATTCAACAGATTTTGAATATGTGATCTATGAGCAGAAATAATTAAAGAGTCAAGGCATAAAACAATGACTACCATTTCCATTAACAATTTTGAATTTGTTAATAATGTAATTCAAATGTCAATTAGATAGATATTTACCAGTTCGAAAAAATGAAAATTGCACTAAAAAAATTCATTTACCAAATCTGAACGAATAAAAAATATCAGGAAACTTTTTATGTTTTTCTTAAAGTTATTAATGCGACACATATGTCTTAACCAATAAATAATCAAAATGAAATAAATATACGGGATGTACAAAATTTAAAAATTTCCAATAAAAAAATATCGTTTAATCTTCCTGGTTTTTAAATTTTTCCAAATATATTTTCCCCCTTAGATTCTTAAAGCACTTGAAATTTTAGGTAAAACACAGTAAATTTAATTTTTTAATAACTTTTAAGTAAATATTAAAAATCATATTGATAAAGAAATTATTGATTGGAATGTTATCATTTAATTTGAATATTGCCAAATAATAATAAAATAATTAAAAAATGCTTCATTTATGATTTCTATTTTAATTAATATTGAAACACAAGGGAAAAAAATATTTTCTATCAATGTAAAGATTATTTGATAACATGGCACTTTAATCATAAATCTTTAAAGAATAATAATGAATTCAATAACTACAATTCGAAAATTAAGCTAATTTTATTTGAAATTTTCTAAACAAACATTTATCACATTTTCATTAAAAAGTTTTTTCTCAATTGCCATTTAATTCATATTAACTATGTTTTTTACATTTTAAATTTATGTATTTGAATGACTGAGTTAATTTTGATGCAATAAAGCATCTATAAATCCATATTTTATATAAAAAAAGATTTCATATATGTTTTAAAAGTAACTTAAAAACACAATGAGACTATTTAGTTACTTAGACTAGCAAATTGAGAATGTATTAACTTTCTTACAAGAGAAAAGGTTATAAGTACTGGACATCTTTTACAGAATGAAAAACATATATAAAATACAATAAAAATGTGGCAAATGCAATATGTGAATCATTTGAGATTTTAAACTAACATTAACAATAAATCATTAAAAAATATAAAAAATTCTTTAAATTATTTTTAATTAAAGTTTTTTTTTTATTATTGTTATTAAATTCTACATTAATAACTTATACTCATGCATTTAAAAAATTTTATTTTACATAAATTATTTCCCCCAAAAATACAGTACATATGATTAAAACAAATTTTTTATAACATGGAATGATCAATGGTAAAAAAGGAATAATAATAAAAAAAAATTATTTTCTAAATTTTGCTATAGTTAGTAAAATAGATATCCTTGAATAAAAATATTCTAAAAATACATTGTAAGTATCACAGTCACTGAGAATAAAAAAAATAGTGCATTTGTAGCAGAAAACAAAATAATTTCTTTAAAAAAAAAAGATTAAGTTCACAATTCTAAAAGATTACCTTTTTTGTTCATAAACTCTACATTTTACTAGATTAATACACATAAAACTTATGTACCACTTTAAATCTGGAATTTTTTTAATTCTCTCATATGAAACAAACTAAAGTGAAGACTGTAGATTCAACTTGACATGCAATATCAATGGTATAAAACAAAATTCAGTTATTGAGATTCTGCTCAACTGTCACCATTTAAGTTTGAGAGACATGTATCATCTTTTTTATTTTTAATTGTGACAGCCAGGAAATAGAAATGCTTCCACAAAATTTGAAGTTTGGTTATGAAGTATCACACATTTTTTTTAAAAATAATATTTAAAAGTTCAAATTCCATTGAATGATAGCTTAGGATACAAAAAGAAAAACATGTTTAAATTTATTAATAATTTGTAAAATGTATTAAACCAATGATAACACTACTAGGAACATTTGATAAATTTTTTGCCCACATAAATAGCACTCAGAGAGTTAATTTATCATGGGTTTATAAATGCTCAGTAAGAATTGCTTCATATTTCAATTAATTCAAATCTTGAATATTTTTTAATGGACCAACATATAAAAAAAAAATAATAAGTGCAAAGAAACTAATAAAAGAATGCTTTAAAATAGTACAAAAACAATACAACATTTTAATATATCAATACATTTTAGATTGGATATTAGAACTTCTGCATTAAGCAAGTACCGAGTCCATTAAGTTTATAAAAATATAATTTTCAAACAAGAAATGTGAAAACAATCACTCGTTACAACCATTACATGCTTCTCTAAGAAAAAAAATGAATAGAATACAGACTAGAAATTGATGGCATTAAGAAATACACATAAACATTTAATTCTGTTTAATTTCCTAGTTACTGTAACAACAGAACACATATATTGAAAGATAACTGTTTTCATCTTTCAGCATAACAATGGATATAAATAAATATTTTATGCAAGTGCAAGATGATAGTAAATTCAATAGGTACCAATGCATTCAGGAGGAAAAAATGGAAGTGGCTTCTATATTTTGACAAACAAATTATTCATGCAATATGGATTTCAGCAACAGTGACTTGATCACAAAAGCTGACTCTTTTACTTCCTAGAGATGTGGAACAAGATGCAACTGGTTCCTCAGAAAGACAATCGTTTTCTGGATGAGAAACTAAAGCATTTGTTTCATCCTTAAGAGGTAAAAATCTAAAAATAGTCAAAAATTTAACTGCAAATACAAGCTTTATAAATCAATAGTATGTAATAAAGATAACAGTAACTGATAAATTACAGTCAAATATGAAATATTTTAAAACTGTTTAATTAAATGAACCAGGCACATTTAGTAAACATATGCAAAAATTAAAGATACAAACTATAGTTGATCTTAAATTTTGACAAACTATGAAATTGAGTTATTAGAAGTACATTTAAAAAACTATATAATGAAAAAATGCAACACTCTTTCAATAATATCAAAGGTAAAAACGTTTTTTCTGAGCAAGGGTTTTCTTTCAAACTTCTCACTATGTATCTTAATTATGAAAACTTATTAAATTTTGATATTAACTTTATTTTAATTATGATGAGAGGGTAAAATTAATATTTTTAATAGATACTTCATAATTTTGGCCGTTACTGTTACAGTTCTCTCTTTGCATAACATAATTTTTTAATATCCTAAATTTTATGAGAAAAAAAGAACATTGAGTCAAATTGAATTTATTCAATAATTAGTTTTAATAATTTATTTCATTATCTGACATTTATTAAATTTATCATCTAAAAGAAATACGTATAAAACTTTTTAGCTTGATTAAGCATTATGTTAATCAATTAAGCTATATACAATTAAAATTAAAGCAAACGATAAATTATATTATTAAATGACAGATTTAGCGACTTGGCGAGAAGCTTGGTATAACATTTCTTTATGAATAATTAGTTTCAATCAATTAATTTTTATATTTATAATTAAACTATAGTATTGTCCTCCAAACAATCATATATAGTAAATTTCAGCTCAATTGAGCTACTTTAAAATGTGAGAAAAAGCTTTTTAAGTTTTGAACTAAAGTTACATTGTGAGTTAAAGAAAACCCATTGAAAAAAATTAACTCCAAATAGTTAACATCAGCAATTATAAACATTTTTTTTTTTTGTTGGAAGTATCAATCTATATCAATAATTTACAAAGCATTTATGGCATATACATATTTTAAAGCAGTTATATATTATAAATCTATACACATTTTAATATTAAAAAGCATCTTATACATAATGTTGCTTTTTAAATAGTCTATGAATTATGTAAAACAACCACACAAAAAACTTACCTCTGTTCTGTTATTCCAGGCCAATTTGGATCAACATAAGTTGTCTTACCATCCACAATATCTTTAACTTCTGACATGGGACAAGAACTTTGTAAAAATAAATGGAATGCTTTGCTGGATAAATACAGTTTTTTGGATAGTAGCCTAGAGAATAAAATAAATTTTATAATTTTGATGTATACATAGAAATGACACACATGTATATACATATTTTTATTTATAAAAATTTTGTGTCACGTTGTTTGTCCGCGATGAACTCCTAAACTAATGAACCAATTTTAATGAAATTTTGAACACTGTGTGCAGTTTGGTCCAACTTGAGAGATAGGGTAGTTTTTATCTCAAAATATAGTCAAAATATTTTTTATTGCTAATTATTTGTTTAATTTGTGCTTTTAGGATTTGTCAATTGGCAACACTCAATTTCTTCAAAACATTTGGCAACAATATTGTGTTTACAAAGCTTAAACTGAGTTTACGACAATACTCATTTCAAATGTTGGGATTGATTTTGATAGAAATTAATTTTTGTTTGATATTTTTGATTTTATTAGTTAGCATTAGTATTCTGATAAAACTCATGGCTAATAGGAAAAATCAAACTTCTGAACAGAAATATAAGTTTAAGGGAAACCGTTACATCAAGAATATGGATGAGAAGATCACTGATAGATGAGTTACAACAACAGTAAACGAATCAAAACTTCAGTCACATTCAAAAGCAATTGATAATTTAGAAAATAAAGATCATAACATAGTAATTAATTTTAAATGATTTTATTTTCTCATTTAATTTTCCTGAGTGTTTTCCAAATGGTATAAAGCTTTTCAAAGAATCAGTATTTGGCTTAGTTTTTAATTTGTTACTAAAATGTCCAAACTGTGAATATTCCATCACCTTTTTTGTACTTCTCCAAAAGTGAACAAAATGCACAGCATCAACCTTGCATTTGTTTTTGGCTTGAGGATTATTGGAAAGGGACATTCTGCTGCAAAAATGCTGTGTTCAGCTATGAATTTGAACATTCCATCTAAGCTTGAAAAAGTTGGTGAATGTTTACAGTAATGTGGCACATAATATTATGAAGGAGGCTGGCACTGAGATACACGAAAAAAAATAATTTTGATGAAATTGTTCAGTGCGGTGTGTCAGTACATTATGTCAGAAACCTGATATTTTCGACCAATTCGCAAAAACATTATTTACACTGATGTTCCATGTTATCATACATAGAACAAATCAGGTAAAAAATGGGAGCTATGGAAACAATGAAAACCACATCCTTCAATTATAGGCATATTCAAAGCCAAGACATTGGGATGACTTTACACAGTTCATCCGAAACAACGTGAATACTTCTTATTTACAGTTGTTGATGGTTAATGTTCCCGGACCATCGTCTTTCGAATTTCTGCAAACAGTTAATGGTCAAGTATTCAATACATATCAAGATGCATGTCGCGAATAGCAATTGCTGGAAGATGACAACCATTGGGACTTGAAACCTGCCGATACAGCGTTGACATCAACACTGAATAACATTCATCAGTTGTTTGCAATTATTTTACTACTGACGTGTTGTCCATCACAAGCATTAACTTTGAAGGAAAAATACAAAAACTATATGACTGAAGACATATTGCACCCAATTAGACAAACAAACCAATGCCCAAACATAGTTTACATGCAAGAAATGTATAATGAAGTGTTAAGTTTTGCTCGAGGATTTATGTATTTTAATTTCAAAATTCACAAACTTTTTCATTATTTCATTATGGTATGCCATCACCTGATCATCAGGCATTGCTGCCACTTTGCTAGATGGTGGGCGAATGGCACATTCAGCATTCAAATTGCCATTAGACATTCATAACAAACCAAACACAATATGTAACAGTTAATAAAAAGAATAACAGGATAGCTGGACTGTTGCGAATCATAATCTGGGATGAGTTCACAATGGCTCACAAGCATGCACTCCAAGCATTACGCAGAACTATGCAAGATTTGAAAGGCAACGACAAACTTTTCGGGAGCTTGATTGAGAATTTTTGATACATCCTCCACTAAATCCAGACTTAACAACCAAGCGATTATACCATGTTTTTCTTGCATTGCAAAACCTCCTTACTGATAAGAAATAGGCATTAAAAGAAGATTATGAAAATCAATTACTAGTTTTTCACCAATAAGACCAAGACTTTTATGAGAGAGGTATTATGAAGCTACCTTTAAAATGGCGACAAATTATATAACAAAAAGGTGCATATTTGACCCAAATCGGACATGTTCTCAAAGTTTATGTAAAAATAATGAATTTCTTTTCACACAACCTTATTTATATATGCTCACACATACATGATATATATATATATATGCAATGAAGAGAACAATAATAATAGATTAAAAAATAAAATTAGTGAAATGGAAATTAATAGAAAAATCACTCTATATACAAAAATAGGTTTACAAATTAATAAAAATTAAATATCCTCAGATGCTTCTATCTCGAAGTTTCATAGGCCTCATTAAATTTAGAAAAGTCACTAATAGTTACAACACTTATAATAAAAAAAACAGGTAAATTATTACAAAAAAAAAATTACAGTGTAATTATAATTAACTTTAATCAAGTCACTATCATTTAAAATAGTTTAGATATCAAGAATATAAAAGATAAAGACTTATTTCTATTTATAGTTACATTTTTGAAGATCTCTTTAATTCGATAAACATAGATGATCTTGTTAAGGTACAGTATTAATTATTCATAAGAATTATATAAAATTAAATATTATATAATTCTTATGAATTATTATTAATCTCATCACTTATGTTATATTTTTTAAATAACATTGTACTTAGGAAAATTATGTTATTTATAAGAATAAAAACAAATTTAATAAATTAGGGATATTCCCAAACAAGGATCTTAAATAATTATTTGAGGAATATGTACTTAACTTTTATGAGCATAATTATATTTAGAGATAATTTTATTATATATGGGTCTATTGATGATCTACTTATTTTAAATTATAATACAAACCTTCTGAAAATAAATCTATATTTTTATTCAACATATTTAAAATTTAATTCAAACAAATAACAGTAAATATGAAGGAAAATATTAAGATATACAATTGAAAATTACTGTGAATAGAATTTTTTGCAACTTTTGACAAGAGAGAGTTAAATTTCATATTAATAATTTAATTTTTTGGTGTAACTGTTTATATATTTCTATTTTAGAAATATTATTAAATATTTTATTAGAAACAGCTTAATAAGTAGTAATAAACTAAAAAATATTAATTATAAAAAGCTTATCACTAGTTGCATTAAAGCAAATTACTTTATTAATTTTATTAGTAAACATTTAAAAATTAAGACAAACTAAAAATATTAAGATTTATATTTTTTGTCTATTTTTTAAACATGTCTATATGTGCATATTTGTGTGTGTATAGGTATATGTAATTTTATAAATTTTTTTATAATTAAGCTCACAGTATTCATCTATAAAAAAAAAAAAAATTAACATGAATTTTTGTCTCGTTACAATTTTTTTATTTTAAAGTTATCTACAAGATTGAGACATATATTTTTAGAAAAAAGTTTCTATGAATTTTAATAGACTATTAGATTTACTAATTTTAGTACATTTATTTAACTGCAAAATTTATTAAATTTAAAATTATAATTTGGTATAGGTTTTTAATTATTTTTTAGTTTATCTTAAATTATACAGACAATCAATTAATCAATAGTTTTGGTGATTATAAGAAATGTGGTGTAGGTGCAATAATGGAATGAGACATGCATAAATTTGTAATAAAAATAAGTTTTGTAATAAATAATAATAAATTTGTTATTTTTTAAACTATAAAAGTTTTAACTTAATAATTTAAAAAAAAAATTATAAATGTTTATTAATTAGCATAAATTATTTTTAAATTTATTTACTTAGGTTTAAATATATTTATTTAATTTATCTGAGGATGAATTTCTGTTAATTTATTTATAGAATTTTGATAAATATTGGTCTATACCAAGGATGGCAAACCCGCAGCACACATGCCACAGTGTCGCACGGCACAGTCCTAACAGTGGTATGTGAAGACTTCTTGAAAAAATTTTAAAATCTGAAAACTCCAAACTAAGATAAATATAAAAATTTAATTTCCATTTTACAGGATTCATTAAGTGCTAGGCTAGATAATTTACAAGAAGATAAAAAAGTATTTTGTTCTTTTCACAAATCCATTTTCAATTCCTTTACCAGATGTTAATTGTTAACCTCCTAAACCCAAAATCGGAATTATCGATTTACAGCATCATACTACACTAAAAAGTAAATATAAGGAACTTATTTCAACTGCAATTGATCAAAAATTTATTATTGAATTTTGGAAATTTTAGCCAATGAGCAATTTTCCAAGTTTACGCGATTTAGGTGTCAGATATTGTATTAGATTTGGATCAACATGTTAGTAAGCAAATATTTTCTATTATGAACATAATAAAATAAAAATATTGTTCATGATTAACTGATAATGCACATATAACACCAAATTTTGTTAACGACTAAAAATTAATCCTAATGTAAATGACTTTGCAAAAAAATACAGATTCACAAACCACACTAATATAGTACTGACTTAATTAAGTAGGATCAAATGTTTCCAAGTTATTTATTTTTATTTTATACCTAGCTTATTGACTGAATCTTTATAGTGTTTATTGACAGTAAAAATCCAACATTGAACTTTTGTGATATTTATTACATTACTTTTTTTACATCTCATTTACTCAGACTTGCATAAAAAAAAAAAAAAGAAATATCTCAGAATTAGCTTATAAACACACATGATTTCTTTTCATTCAGATAGTGGCATTCTTTTAAAAAGGTTGGCAATCCCTGGTCTATACCATTAATGATAATTTAATTACTGAAGTTGAGATGTTTGGATTTGTTAAACTAGTTTAAACACACATCTTCATTCCAAAGTATAGGACATTATTTTAATTACATTATTTTTATTTCTGCTTTCCTTTAATTATTTTCTCTTCAGTTTTGCTATGTCTTTCGAGTAGTTTTGTATTTAATTTAGTTCTAATTTTTAATTATTAGTTTATTTTTGATTTGAATTATAATTATTATATATAATCAGTAAATTTATTTATTTTTTAGAGTATTTCAGTAAATTTATGGCTTTTATTCATTACACTATTTTGAATATTTTTTAAACTTAAAATATTTTTAACTGGATTATTTTTGTTATTTTGATATTTTATTGATTTTTTTCTATCACTTTTGTAGTATTAAGGTTTTAATAAAAAATATTTTAAATTTGGCTTTAATGATTATAATTTCTAATTTTTGAAGATTTTGTATTTATATATATATATATAGAGAGAGAGAGAGAGAGAGAGAGAGAGAGAGATATGCAAAAAAGTAAATACAACAGATTATAAACTCAAAATTAACTAAATATCACAAATATCAAATATTGCAAAGCAAGAATAAAGATTATAATAGCCAATTTGGACATAGAATAATTGCTCACACTCGCAGCACTTTTACAACTCCTACACATTCCAGATCTTTTTACATTCTTACTCATAACATAGTTCCAATTTTTGCTAATTTTTACTGATTATTACTGGAGTTTGCATCAGTAATTATTTCTAATTACTGATGCAAACTCCGTAAAAAAAATAATCAGCACTTTTACTCATTCTTTTTTTATTTGTATTCATTTTCAAATAACACATATAATCTAAATTATTTAACATTTAGAGTCAATGCAATAATACAATTTCAACAAATACTATAGAAATTTCAAATATATTATACAAACTTATTCAAAAATAAAACACATAATTAATCAGATAAGGAAGGAAACACAAAAAACTTCTACTTTTGTGAAACCAGAAATTATATCTAAACCAAGTTCCAGAATAATCACATATGAATTTAAAATTTTTTATTTCAAAAGTAAATACAATTCCAAATTGTAATTTGAATATATATATATATATATATATATATATATAAAACAATTCCAAAACCTTTTGAGGAACACAATAAGTTTCAAAATGAACAATATTCAATAAAAGAAATAAATAAAAAAACATTTCTTTGATTACTTTTGAAATATCTAAATAAAAAAGGAATGGCACAAGACTCTTAAGCTCCAAATAATTAAAAGTGTTTTCCTACAAGAAAATAAGTTATAAGCAAAATATAAATGATTTAAAGGTGTTACTCACACTTGAATATCTAAGTTTATACATACGCAAATAGAAATTTATATTGTTTCATCTCTATTTATATTATTACCTTTAATTTGTGACATTTAGTTTTCTGGAATGGCAATAAATAAGATAGTTATTGAAAAAAGTACAATGAATACATGGTAAAGTATGATGTTCAATGGTTTTGAACATTTTTTTCTCTTTTTTGAACATTTAAATGCATGTACGTGTGAGTCAGCGATAAAAAAAAATTCTAATTTATTACTCTCGTATTAACCCTTTCACTACCAGAGGGAGGAAAAAGAAGTGCTTCTCTAGGCTCACGGCTTCTTACCGCGGAGTGTCATGCTGTCCCCAGATGATTTAAGATATTAAGCCTAATTCGTGAAAAAAATTCCTCTAAAATCGGCTATTTATTTGAATATTTTGGTTTTTACATATATTATTTAAAATGCATGAAACTTAATATGAACGAAAGAAAAGATTTAATTGAGAATTGTATATTTTATACATAAAATTATTACATAAAAAAATCATATCTTTTAAGAAAATACAAAATATACTTACAACTGTTACATAAATTTTATGGTGAAGTAATGTACCATTACATTGAATATTAAGATATAAAAAATGAATCTTATTTTGCTGTATAGTATTTTAATAATAATAAAAAAAAATCTTCAATGCATAATCCAACATCACATGCCTTACACAAATACTTTAACTTTTGACACTTTATGCAAGATTTTTAGCAAAGGCTAAATCACTGTAACTAAAAACTGCTAAAATCACTGTAAGATTCATTCATCAATTCGCAAATCTCAGAATCAGACATATACTTTCTTTTTGTTATGACTGCTGTGGCTACAAATAAAAACAGACCGAATGAAACGTACAGCCGGGAGCATCTGTTACCAAAAGCCTTAACCCCCATAAACATCCATAAATTCTCATTCGACTTCTAAGAAGCAAGCAAGAAAGAAAAAAGCATGCCAATAGCAATTGCACCTAATAAATCATGTCATTACATTTAAAGAGCCGCACTGCAACATGTGTTTTTAACAATTATCCCCCTCATGATAGTCAGAAGAGAAATCTAAACCGATATTACCAAGGTCAACACTCCAAATAACCTATCTATATAGATTTCGCAATATTGTAACGCCATATAGTAACATTAAAAAAATCAAATAAAATGTTCTCAAGAAGCATATCTCTATTGATACGTTTGTCTGTAGCAGACATTCTTGAAGCGTATCTAATGTGATATGCTGGGCACAGGAGAGCAAACGCGAGCGTATCGCATGTGATAACCTGGGAGTGAACGAGTTAACTGCATGGGGAGCGTGCAATACTGATGATCTCAGACTTTTTCTGACACAGTTTCTTCTACTGAATGAAATCATGGCTACAGGTGAAACTTGCATTACAAAGCTGGATGACAAAAACTTCAAAGCAAACAAAGTAAGCTTTAAAATCCTATCTTTTTAGGAAGAAAAACCAGATATTTGATCTTTAAAAAGTGAAGCACAGTTCTCAATTGCCACTGTTATCCTAGATCTCACTAAATTTAATTATCTTGTCACTCAATTACAACTAATAGGAGTAGAAAATAAATGGGATAACATTCAACATGAGCAGAATGATAAATATTTGGCTGTGAAGGAGGGTATTTCAAGTAAATGAGGAAAAATATTTTTCAAGTAAATGAGGAAAAGTATTTTTCAAGTAAATGAGGAAAAGTATTTTTCAAGTAAATGAGGAAAAGTATTTTTCAAGTACATGAGGAAAAGGATATAAAAAATTGCTCACAGGAATATCTCTTAGCAACAAGAAATCTAGCCAATTATTGTGCAAAATGAAATTATTTGGCAAAACAAATGTAACAGATAAAGTTTTGCAAGCTTTGTGGCTAGGAAAACATCCAGAATGCAATCAAAGCTATTTGGTTAAAAATAATGATGATTTAGAAAACAAGTCCATAATAACAGATAAAATTTATAAGATAAAGTCTGCTGGCGCAGATAATTCTGTAACGGGTGAATACTGCACTTGACTAAATTACTAAGCTGAAAAAATAGATTTCAAAATTAAACATTCGCAGCATTTTAGAAGTAAATCTTGACCATCTGGATTTAGTCAAAACAAGGATCAAAGTATTTAAAGGAAATTATAATTACAATGGAAAATATTATTACTACCATTTTAAATTTGGTGATTAATGTTATTTTAATGCATACAAAAGTATTTTAATAAATGCAAAGATCTGTGTAGCTGAAAGGCATTGGAAAACTTTAGATTAACTGTAGATTCAATAACAAGTTCTACAACGGACAAATTGACAGATTACTCTAATTATTATACATTTGTTTCAAATAAAGAAATAAGTTTAAGCTTTCTTGTAGTTAGTGGAGCTGATTTATTAAAAATTACTAGATCAACAAAGCATAAAATATACAATTTTTATAAGTTGTAGGTAGTAAATGGAACAATTATACCCACTTCTGGTTTAAAAATTTTAGCTTTCGAAAATAGACCTTTACAATTTCTTTTATGATATCTAAAATAAATTTATTGATTTATTTTAGATATCATAAAAGGTGCAGAGTTTTTTATTAACAATTTAAGAGCATTTAATTACTTAGTTACAAAAGATGAAAAAAATATTTAATATTTTGAATTGAATAATAATTTTTTCAACAATTTTTTACTAAGGTCTAAAAATCTTTTTAAATTCAAAATGTTGCAATTACATCTCATAGATATTAAACAAGTTGAATTTAAAAATCTTTCCCTTAAATAAAATTAATCAGAAGTGTTTATGAACAATATTCTTATACTAGGCACTTTTAACAATCATGGGAATTGTCAATGATACAATCTAAAAAATTTACCATTAAAATAATTGTATGAAAATAAGGAATAAAAAAAATAAGAAGCATAATAAAATTTAAACATTACATACTTTGCGAGAAATTCTTCTAAAGCAGCTCTTCTCTGTTCAACAAATTCAAGATCAAAGGATTTTTTAAAAGGAGATTTTGGAGGTAAAGCAGGGATTTTTCTATTAAATAGAAAATATAAAATATCATTTAATATTTTCATAAATATTCAAAAGTGAGCAAGTGCAAAAGAACCAAATATGCACGCACATTGAATTTTTGATAAGAAAATAAACTATGTCATTCATTTAATTCATATAAGTAATTGAGGTGAATTTAAACAATGAGGCAAATTATTACCATGAGACATAAATATATTCACTGGTTTAAATCAGTGATAGACAATCTATGACACATGTGCTAAAGAGTGTGGCATGGAGGCATACTAACAGTGGCACACAAAGACTTCTCAAAAAATTTAAAAGTCTGAAAAATAATGTCATCTTCAAGAATTTTGTCAAAAGTAAGGTAGATATAAAAAGGTTTGTCTCAAAAGGTTTGTCATGCATCTTATAGATGATACAGGCCAAATGTTGCATTGCTAATTGTCTTGGAACTATAATATCGAAATTACTTTTCAATATCTTTGGATGAAAACTGCGGCATCAGACAATGTGCAGTTAAGTATATTTGAGTGTTACATAAACAATCGTTTTTATATTGTGGAAGATCTTAATGATGTATGTGAACTAGTTTTAACTACAGGCAAGGATATTTTTAAAATATTTAAAATTATTTGAAGTTAACAAAGTTGACTGGGCAAAATTAGATAGTCTTTTCACAGATAAGTACCTTTCATAGTTGATGGGATAAAAAGTTTTGATGAATTGCTCAAAAATCATTTGGAGAGAAAAGCTTTTAAGTATCATAGTATTATTCATCAAGAATCTCTATGTATCAGGGAATTACATTTGTCTTCTGTTGTTGATTCTAGAGTGTGCTGTATCAACAAAATGCAAGCTCAAGCTCTGAAATGACAACAATTTTTGGAGCTTTTCCCAGAACAAACAAAAGAAGATGGCGAGTTATTCCTTCACTGAACTTTACAAAGGAAGTGCATTTGTAATATTTTGGAATTTGAGGGAGAGTTTTAAATATCTGGAACAGAATGATGAACTACCTAGTGTGTACTTGCTACTCAAGAATGAAAACTGGCCATGGATTTTAATTTTTCTCACTGATGTTAATGGACATTTAAATTATTTAAATTTGCAGATACATGGGGGAAAATTGTATTTATCATATTCTTAATAGTCCTATACCTTCTTTGCAATCAAACTTTGGCTTTTTCACTGCAATTTCAGAGAGAAGGGGGAAAAAAAACCAAATTCCACAACAATGCAAGAACTAAATACCAAAGTCAAAAGTGTATGAAACTACAATAGATTTAAAAATTTAATATCTATTTTACAGGATTCACTCAGGTTTACTGATTTTCAGGTGCTAGGTTTACCGATTTTCAAGGAGGTAAAGAAATATTGACTTTTAACAAATCCTTTTTTTAAATTTCTTCGTAAGAAGTTAGTTGTTACCCACCTCAACTCTAAATTAAAATTATTGACCTATAGCACCATCATGCACTAAAGTGCAAATATACAGAGATTATTTCAACTGCAAATGATCCAAATTATATTGAGTTTTGAAATTTTGTATGAAGTTCACATGATTTAGCTGCCAGAAATATTGTTGTACATTTGAATCGACATATATTTGTTAACAAATGTTTGCTATTATGAACAAAAAAAAAAAAAAAAAAGAATATCATTTACAATTAATTGATATGCACCTAGAGCACCAAATTTTGTCAGTATCTTCAAGAACTAATTGTAACATAGATGGCTTGATAAAAGAAAAATACAAATTTAAAAACCACATGAAAAAAAGGACTGACTTCTAATAATTATATAAAATCAAATGTTTCAAATTATTCATTTTTATTTTAAACTTAGCTTAACTGACAACCTTTATGCTATTGACAGTAAAACCTATCAGTGAACTTTGCTTTCATTCATTACATTATTTTTTACACTCCACTACTTAGACTCGCATAAAAACATAAAAAAAAAAAAAAAAGATATACTGTTTGCACAAATCTCTCATTCAACTTATAAACAGCATTTTTTAATCTTTTAATATATCTTTTGTATTGGAAAAGTTGGAAGTGGCCCACATATGACTTTTTTTTGCTCAAATAATAGAATTTTCCTCAAAAAGGTTGGCCATTCATGGTTCAAATTCTTGAAGTTTTATTGTTAAATCCAAATAAAATGAATATTTTATATATTGAACACTGAACCTTGTATTAAGAATATTACAGTAAAAATATAGATAATCAGACCCTTATAAATTCAAAACAATTAATACTTTCTCCCTCAATTGGCTCTCAGCCCCCCCCCCCCTTAGTTTTAAGGAGCGTTTAAATTTACAAAAAAATATGAAGATCAAAGATGACTATATAACATTAAATTTCCATGATAAACTAGGAAAATTTGAATTATTCTAGATAACTTACATGTTTGGAAACTGCTTTACTAACATTGAATACAAAATTCTAAATTCTGAGTATCTTCGACGAGTTGTACTGTGTTCAAATGTAAATGATGGATTATCAGTCTGAAAGAAAAGTGTAATAGTAATGCTAAATTTTTAATGCAATAAATTATTAAGTGTCGATTTTTAATTCAATAACAAAACCTGAAGTATGTAATTAAAAAAGCAAGATAAATCAATTTCTTTTGAAATAATTTCTCACAAAAAATGTGTCACATCTTTCTCATTAAAATTTAACTTATTTGTTCATCACTTCTTCAAAGAAAAAGAATTTCCATGCTCCTTATATTTTTTAATACATGTAAATCATGATCAATTTCTTATTACAAAAGACAATGATGAATGAAAAAAATTAATAATCAAAAGATTTATGAAATGACAATTAAGAAAACACCAAAAAAATGCATATTAATGTGTAAAGTAATAATACTAAAATACATTTAATCATTACAGAAAGATATTATCTTTCCAGATTTTTTTTTAATTTTTTGCACATTTCTTGACAATGTTTCAATTGCCATCATAACATATATAAGAAAAACTACAATTAAGCCTTCTATAGGTACATTATTTCAAAATGAAAAATATAAATTTAAAAATTCAATTCATTCAAAACAAGGAATTATATGAATCATAAATTTTAAAAACCCTATATTTAATTAATAATACAATAATAAAGGCTCCAAAAATTGCAATTGCAAACCCATAGCAGTTTTACTATACAAAAAATACAATACATAAACAAATAGAATAATTCTCCTTTTCCTCTTTATTTTAATGGCTTGAATAATAATAAAAAAAAAACTTGATGAAAACATTACATTTTTGGCATTAATTTATAATACTTAAAAAATAATCAAACACATTTTAGAGCAATAGCACATGAAGAAAAATACCTCAATAGTAATGGCATAATTCACGTATGATGCATAAGGCTCCATTTTACTTTCAACTTTGATTTTGATGAAAAACTGCAATAAATAATACATAGATTATCATATGCTGATTGTAAACAGCAAAATTCAATAAACTGTTTAAAATAGTGCAATAGCTTTCCATTTTTTTAAAAAAATAAAACAAAATTTTTCCGTTAACAATAAACATTTGAAAAGAATTGATAAAAATAGAGATTTTTTAGTGAGAATAACATTAAACACAAATTATCATCATTTTCCACTTTAGAAGCAATTTTTATGAAAATCATTCTAAAATTTTTTTACAAAGTAACCGAGTTAAATTTTATATGTAAAATTCAGAAGACAAATAAATTAGTTTAGGTGAAATAAAATAATTTTTATCCATATGGAATTATGTACCATTTTTCTCAAATAATTATGAATACAAACTTTCTTAAGATGAAAATTCAATGAATTTTTATGTTTATCAATTTATGCTAATTTTTTAAGTTTAGTGATACCTCGTGATGAAATACATTGCAATATTTTTAATAATATATAAATACCAAAGTATTCAGCTCAAATACTTACTACTACCTTACTTTTAAGAAAATAACTTTTGGGAATAGATATTTAGGATCAACAAGACTTAAAAATTTACAATGAAAACTTTAGAAAAGATTAAATACAAGAATTTTACAGTGGTTAGATGCCAAAATATTAGATGGATAATATGCTGCAATTTTAAAACATTTTTTTCTTCCTACTTTTACCATATATTGGAAAAATATTTTTAAAAAAATATTAGGTACCATAATAAACCCCGTGATCATATTAAAGACATAGCAATTTTAATCAACCCTATATATATATACATATATTCTATTTGTTAACAGTTACAAATAAGCAAACAATTTAACAATATATTGCTTTAAAATAAAATGCTAAATTGTTGCAATAATTTTTTTTTATTCACATAGCATCAGTATATTCTTAATCTATTAGTTGGACAATGTTCATGTTAAATCAGCAACATGAAAATAAACTTTAAAACACATAAAGAAAATTAAACTTTTGATCAAAATTAAAAAAGTAACAAATTTTTCCTCTTATTCCCTTTTTCTAAACATACAGAATTGTAAATAAATTAAATAAAATGTAATAATTGTAATATACATTGCAGAACAATTCACTAATTCATATACATATTTAAATATAATAATCTGTTTTGGTACAGTATTCATATTTAACTATACCAACTAAAAGGCAAAATAAATATTTCCCAATTTCTTAAAAAGTAATCTAATTACATATTCCCAATGAGATGATACAGACATCTTTCAAAAACAAATTTTATGTATTTTTATTTAATTGACGGTGAAGCATTTGTAAAACAATTTGAAATTAATGGTTGATTACCCCAAAAAGTAAATGTTGGTCAAAGATTTATATATATATAACTTGGTAATACTAATATATTGATTGATTTCATATAAATTTTACTTATAATTGAATTTCATTTATGAAAAAAACTTATTTCTTTATCATTTTGAAAAAAAAAAAGGCAAGATATATGCAAAGAACATAAAGAGGTACATTTTTAAATACCTTACCTGGTGACTAATGTCATCACTTGAAACTTCCAGCATAATAGACTGAAGCAAGCCTGAAAGAATAACTAAATGAGATGGATAAGAATTTTGTTACTCCTTTGAAATGTCTACCTTTCTCCACCAATCTAGGCTGTTGTTATTTACTTGAATGCAAGAAAGTGCATCCAAAAGAACAAAAAAGCAATATAGGTGTTTTGTAGAGATTATGCTTTTCTTCCGATTACTAAAAGTATTTGTCTATTTTAATGATTCAATCGTAAGTTTTAAAAACTTCAAAAAATATTTTCAAATTTGTAGGAATAATGTTATCCCACAGAAATCTTCACATACTTGATATTTTACATCCACTTTAAAATAGTCAAGTGAATACAATTTAGTTTTACAGAGGAGAGCAGAAATTTTGTAGGATTAACATTAAGTGGCTTAAGACATAAACTTAATATATCATACATGCAACTGAGTAAAATACCTACATTTTGAGTTTCAAAATATTTTTTAAAAGATTTGAAACAACTTAAGAGAATATAATTTTTAAAAGAGCCTTACAGAGTATACTCATATTTTGTTTTCATATATATAAACTAGAAACAATTTTATATTTTATGACAATTTCAACAATAAAATATACAATTGATAAAAAAAAAAAAAAAGTAAACTTTTATATAAAATTCTGAAATGCACCATACTCTATCTCAAAAGTTTAGAAAATGTACTTTTTTTGATGGAAAAACACAGAAGATCAAGAAGTCAGGACAAACTTTAAAAATTAATAATTCACAAAGGAATAAAATTAAAGAGCTTCGATTTGCACCAAACAGATTGAAAATAAGCTGGGTCTTTTTTTTTTGACAACAACAAAAAACTCATTGAATAGTTCTTTGACTCATAGATGACACTGTGTTGAGTTCTGACTAGATCACACTAGATTCATAGTATGTTTTGGATGGATGAAGCACATTTCACACTATCTGGCAATGTTAATATGTACAATTAATGTATTTGGAACACACAAAATCTCCATACATTTTTTCGAGAACCTTTACATCAGCTAAAAGGGACCATCTGGAATGGCTTCATCAATTATTCAATTGGTCCCTTTCTTTGTTTTCAAGGATGTTATAGGAATATTACTTTCTGTTACTGGTGAGCAGTAAGAAGCATTGTTACAGAACACACGACACACAATTACCTTTTCACACAACATTTGGGGAGTTAATTTGGCATTATCAGTTAATCTTTCCACACAAATGATCTCCTAGAAACCCTATTTGACACTGGGTGACTTTTGGTAGGGGAGATTCTTGAAGTCAAAAAGTGTATTTAGATTAATCAGTATCATTGCCATCATTGAAAGATAACACCCATCAATATATGTCTCGAAGTCAAAAGTGTATTGAGATTAACCAATATCATTGCCAACATTGAAAGATAGCATCCACCAATATGTGTCTCCCTACAGCAAAAAATATTGCTTTATGTTATGAATGGCATTGTGCCTTCTCAGAGTCTGACATTTTTGCTTCTGAATGACTTTAAAGTACATTGAACAGATGACAGTTTCTTTATAATATATCAGCAACTTGTCACTTGCACACCATTAGATAGTCAAATAAAGAACTAATCAAACAGATTTTTTTATTTGTCATAAAAACCCCCACCTTCTTTTCCATCCATTTGATGTAGATTGGAGCTTTTTTAAATTTTATTATTTTTTTAGATTTATACTTTCATAAATAACTTATCCTTTGAAACATTTGAATCCATTTTACAATATAAATAATATTGTAAAATGGATTCATTTAAATTTATTTGACCACACATGACAAAATTAAAGTTTCTCATATTAAGTCTTAAAATTTTAACTGGTACTCATTAAATCTATTCAGGATCAAAGTTCTCTTGTTGCTATAAAAAGTGAATGCCAAATAAGGTGTTGTTTACTTCTACCAAAAAAATTAAACAAAATTACAAGATTTGTTTCAAGGTTCAAAATTACAAAGTCTGTGTCGTATTATTGAGTACTATATAAATTAACCAATCAATCTCAAAATTTGATATAGCCTATGTCAACCAAATGTTATTTCTTACAATGTTTCAACTTTTTCTTGTTCTTAAAATTCTTTTTCTTTTTCTGTTCTTCAGAAAACTTGGAACGCTAGTTATCTTATTTATTGAGAAAAAACTATTTAATTCCAGAGCTTTGTACATTTGAAATTCTAGGTTTCAACGAAGTCTTCAAAATCTGTTGACTCCTTTCCCACTTAAGGAACATTAGATTTGATCCTGAGCATATTACATCATATAAACAACAAACTCTTTTAAAATTGAGAATTAAATCACCATTATTGAAATAAAACTATCAACAGTTACACTAACTGATGCTTTTAAATGAATATATTATATAAAAATAAAATACTGCATAGTACTAAAGATAATTGCAAAATGTGAAGATGGGATAAAATAATTTTGATACGAAAATGAAAATATATAATTTTAAAACAGGATACTACAAATCTTTTCATGTTAAAAAAATATATATTAAAGATTAAAAAACTTTTGATTTCCTAATCATTTTAAATTTTCAAAATATACTCAAATAATATAATATAAATAAACAAACCCTTTAATTATTACAAGTCTTACAATAGTTTTATGATTTTCTTACAATCTAGCTGTAATTAATAATCCTTCTCATCCTCCTTGTGTATCTTCAGGTTTGAAATTAGAGCACAATGATTGCACTGTTTAAAAAAGAAATAATATGCAAAAGATGGACTTTGAATGAATTGATTCAACAAAACCATATATTGACCATATAAATGAATTCTGATATATATTAATAATATATAAGAAGTTGAAATTCACTAATTATGACATTAATACTAATTAGAGTCATAATTAGTGAAAATAATGACACTAATTACACTAATCAATAAAAGCATATAACTGAAAAAAAATGTTTGGTAGTTATGAATCATAGAGATAGCCACAAAAATTAAAGTAAATATTGTAAAAATGCCTTATCAAAATTTTTTTAATAATATGATGGAGATTAACTAACATATCTTTATATGTTATGCATTTATTTATAAGGAATAATGAATAAAAAAAAATTTTCTTTCTGAACAACAGCAATTGGCAAAGAAAAAATTCATAAAAAAATGAGTGACATTTCAAGATGGATTTTGAATCAAGCTTCTATGAAAATATACATTCATGATAGCTGAGAGCTTAATTTTAAATGTATTATTGAAAGATTAAAATACAAATTACCTTCCAATTAAATTCTGAAACATAACAATAAAAGTTTACACATCGTACAAAAAATTAAATTAATCAGATAATAATAAAATTATGTGTGAGTTATTCCTTTTCCTTAAATCTATTGCATAAACAAGATTGATACAATAAATTAAATCGCACAAGTGTTATAATATGTGCAAGTGAATACAAAAAAAGAATAATAAGAATGTAACTATTATAATTAAAATAATAATTTCATTATTTGAAAGATTGAAAAAGAGAGAGAGAAAATGTAACCATTAAAAAATTACAGGAACAGCAATAAAAATATCTGAAAGAATACATTCAAAATATAATTTTAATTTACTGAACAATCAGAAAATTCATATTTTATTATTAAAATTTGAATTTTCCTGTAATAACAATTTCTGTTTTTAGTCCCAACAATTATATTTTTCCACACTTCATTTAAAAATGTTATTGTTTTGATGTAAGGATATCAAATTAATGCCTTCAAGTATCAACCTTTTGCCAAGGCCAATATTTACACAAAAATATGAAAAACTGTAAAAATAAACTTTTTACCATTTACAAATTGTATTCTTTTCCTCAACTGCAAAGAGATGGTTTGAAAATTTTCAGATAGTAAAATATAATTAAAGACTTCTAAGATTGCTGTCTGAAATTTTTCAGATAACAATCTTTTATAATATTTGAACTTAAAATAAGAATACAACTTACTAAATTCTGTTGATTAACTGTCTGTTAATTCTGTCAATAAAGTATAAAAATTAAATATATCTTTGAAATCCAAGCATAATGTGATTTTAAATTTAATAAATTACTTGTTGCAATTTATTTTAAAAATTTGACTTTCCTATAAAATAGATACTGAAGTAGTACAAATGCTGGTCAATGAAATAACAGTTAAAATCAAGTTAATTTGTATAATTCCACTTATACGACAGAAATTCAATACTTTACCTGCAATTTTAAAACTTATTATTGATTTTCATTAATTTGAACATTGACTAGTAAGCATCTTCTCTTTTTTTTTTTATCAATATTAAAAAACTGCTTATAACAAATTTATATTTTTAAAATAAGGAACAGTAAGAAAAATTCTTGTTTGCTTACAAAACAAGTTACTTTTTCTTTGCTTCTTTTGTTCAAAAATGCTAGTAATCAGCTCAATACGTATTTAATTTTTCTACATAAAATAAGTTATCCAGAGAATTAGGAAATAAATTGAAGAAACTGCGTTAACAATTAAATTTATTTAGATCAGTAAACGGTTATCTAATAACAAAAATTAGAAATTCTACAACTTATTTTTAAAATGACATATCTGCAATTACACAGACTTTCCTAATTTTCTTTATCAAATAATACACATTTTTTTAGGAAAATCTGACAGCTTCATGAAACAATATATGAGAAAAATTAAACCTAATTTTCAGAAATATCAATTCACGTACTTACAAAATGTGATACTTCTTGATACATACACACAATTCTTTTTAACCACGTAGAAAAATAATTACAGAATGTCTAAAAATACTTCAAAATGACCATGAAATGGAATAAATATAGCAACACTTGCGCTTCCGGTTTCGTTTGAAAAACGGCTTGCAAGTAAAGAGCGAAAACATGAAACTGTGACTTGTGCTACATCTCATGAATAATTGTTCAAATCATAAAATAAATTTTAGAAATTAAAATAAATGCCACTTTACAAAAGTTTAAATTATAACTAATATTTTTTTTTCTAAAAGAAAAAGGCTAAATCACAAGTCAAACGACAAGAGAGTTTTCATCCAGTGAGGACCTGATTTTTCAACTGAAACTTGAGCATTTAAATTAGTCAATGAGTGCATAGAACAAAATAAATTTTCTTTATGGTGGTTCGAGAAGTGATCAGTTTCGAATGATAGATAAAAGATCTAATTTCCCTTATCCCTTCAATATGCCATCACAATTTCAGAGTGGAACTCTTAAGATGCTTTTTGCAACAGCTCTAAAACCAGGAGTTACTTTTTTCATCTGATTTCTGACTATTATTATTTTTTAATTCATAAAAATTTGCTATCCTGGAATCATTGTTGTGGATTACCATGCCAGGCTACCTGGAACTCAAATCGACTGTTGCTGGACTGCTGAAACCAGAAGAAGTAAGTGCCATATTCGATGACTCGATAATTGCTACTGAAGCCTGTAAAGATTTTTTCTCTAATCACAACTTAGGCACTCTTCATCACATTCTCCCCATCTTAAAAAATGTATTGATTCTGTTGAAAATGGTTCATGTTTGGATTGCCCACCCGGAGTTTTCGAAACTTAAAATAGTACTAAACGAAATAGAAAACACAACCCAAGCTGATATTATGAATCATCTTAAAAATAAAAATCAAATTCTAAATATTACTGCCTCCAACCTAAGATTCAAAATAAAACAGATTGAAAAACCTCAACAGGAAACTAATGAAAAATTTGAAATTCTACTTAAGAACCTAGCTCCTGAAACCGCTTCGAAATGCTCTGAAAAGTTAAAATCCACTCCTATCATCATTACTCTCTCAAAAGAATTACAGACATGAACTAAAAAAAATTTAAAAAACAGGAATTTAACCTTTCATTAAACAGCAAATATTCTGAGCTCTCTGATGAAGATTCAGACATCGAGAGCAATGATAATTTCATCTCTGATACGGACGATATCAACTCTCAAGTAGTTAGTCGTGATAAAACTAAAAATAAAAAAATAATAATGACGAATACGACTTAGGATTCCACGACGTATTGAAAAAGGAAGCTTAAAAAACCTTCCCCCGTTCATCTACGGTAATATTGACATCCCAAAAGCAACTCTTGAAAATATGATGAAATTGACAAAAAGCGAGCTCAAAGGCGACTATAAAAAAATCTTATAAAAATTCCCCCTTCCCTACAGTTGAAGCATTCAGAACAATCCAAAATCATGTTCAGGAGAGGAATTTAGCGGCTCACACATTTGAATTAACTAGTGAGAGAATCCTTAATTATATAATCAAAGTCGTCCCCATTAACTATTCTCACGCTGAAATAATTCTGGAATTAGATGAATATAATCTCATAGTCAATAAATGCAATAACTTAAAATCCCCCCCCCCCCAAAAAAAAAAAAAATATAATCAGTCACTCCCTCTGTTTTTAGTTACACTTCCAAAAACAGAAAACAAAAACAAAAATTTCAATAATATTGAATACTTTTCAGTTAAAATTGAACCTCTTCGTAAAAGAAAAACACCCAATAAATGCTATCGTTGTCAAAGTTATTTTCGCCACTCTAGATTCTACACTAGGGAATTTAAATGTGTGAAATATGGAGATAATCATCCACCTAATAGCTGCACCAAAACTCTTGAAAGTCCTCCCCCCCCCGCCCAAATGCTGTAATTGCTGTGGAGATCATATAGCAAATTACTCTGGTAGACCCAAAAATCCTGTGAATTTCCTATCTTCTCCCCCACCAAGCACAAATTACTGGGTAGAACGACGTAAAAATGCCAATAACAACAATAGCTAAAGGGACCAAAACATCATACCCACCGATGGCAGCTAACCTTCAAGTCTTTCCTTTCTTTAATAGAATTTAAAATTTTTTTGAAATATTTTAAGTTTGATAAACTAATGGAAACTTACCAACAATTTAAATCAATAGGACAAATATTCGCTGATAATAAACTTTATTTATGCTCAAAAATTGAAAAAACATTCTAAGTCATTTACAGTATGTTGTCCATCTGGTTCTAAAATTTATTATGCTGAATAAACTACCCCTCCCTCCTGATTGCAAGCTGGAATGCAAATGGCATCAAATCAAAAACAGGAGAACTCCAAAATTTCATAGATAATTACAACCCAGACATCCTAGAAGTACAGGAAACTCACCTCAAACTCTCTGAAAAATTTAAAATTCCAAATTATAATGTATACTGTTCTGACAGATCAATCCATCGGGGGGGGGCACTGCAATATTAATTAAAAATAGGATTCATCATCATATGGTTATTAAAAATACCTCCACCTTTGAAAATACCACCATCCACATCAATACCAAAGGCAACTAATGCTTCACAGTCTCTACTAACATATTTACCATACCCCCCGTAAACTCATCAACCATAATGAATTAATCAATATCCTCTCAGATAACCTCACAGGAATTTTAATAGGCGACTTTAATGCAAAACATCCGACCTAGAACAGAGGCAAGACAAACAGATCAGGTAAAATTATTCATGCTATGCGCAGCACTAATAACCACCAAATAGCTGCTCCGGACTCATTACAATGGCAATACTTACTCTATAATAGATTTTGCTATCTTCAAAAACATACCATTCTACAATATCGAAAGTGGTAATGAACTACCTAAAGATCATAACAATATGCTAATGGTCATCTCTTTCAATAAAATTCTCCCTATACCCTTTCGCCCTCTCACAACTACTAATTTGTTCCGCTATCAAGAAATTCTATATAATATCACAAAAGGTAACCCCATTATTAATAATATCTCTGATCTAGACCAATCAATCACCTCCTTTACTATTAATATCAAAAATGCAATTAACCATGCGAGTAATACCAGATTCATACAAATCCCTCATCTTAGACTCCCCGCCCCCTCATATCAAAAACCTATTTAAAGAGAAAAATAGGCATAGAAAACAATGGCAAAACACCAAATATCCTCCTTTAAACCTATAATTAATAACCTCAAAAAGAAAATTAAAAATGAAATCAATACCTTTAAAAACAAAAACATAATAAATAAATAAATAAATAAATAAAAAAAAAATGGGAAAACCTACTCCGCCAGCTTAATACCGAAGATAACTCCCTTTTTAATATGAACAAAAAACTTTCCAATAAATACTATAATATCCCCCCACTAATAAGCAATAATGGTCTGGTATTCTCTGATAAAGAAAAAACTGATCAGCTTGCCCATAATCTTTAATTATTCCAGGAAAATTCCAACTCCATATGATGATGATGATGATCATATTGAAGAAACAGAATCAATAGTTCAAAATTATCTTGAAGCCCATACCAATTTTAATTTCTTTCCCCTCCTCCCCTCCCCCTCTGAAATAGCTACCATAATTAAAAAATTAAGCAAAAAGAAAGCACCTGGAAAGGATGGCATTCACAATCAAGCCTTTAAATTCTTTCCTCCCAACGCCCTTACTCATCAACAAAAATATTTTAATAAATGTCTCATGTATGCGCATTTTCCACAAAAATGGAAACATGTAACTGCTATTTTCTTCCCCAAACCTGGCCGAAATCCTTCCATTCCATCCAACTATCGACCTATCAGTCTACTAAATTCTGTTTGAAAAATCTTTGAGAGAATCCTATTAACCAGAATACTGACTCATGTTTCCACTAATAATATTCTTCCACATTCGAAATTCGACTTCCGTTCTAATCACAGCACTGTCTATCAACTGCTACGGGCTGTGAATGCCATTACTGAAGGATTTAATTCCAAACAAATCTCTGGGGGGTATCTTCGACATACAAAAAGCTTTCGACTGCCTCTGACACGACAGATTGATCTTCAGTTGTCACCCCCTACTAGTAGTTATCTTAAATAACTACCTTAAAGATAGAACATTCCAAGTTAAGCTTAATAATACTCTTTCTACAATATGCAATAAAAAAGCCAGTCAACCTTAAGGGTCTGTAATTTCTCCAATTTGTTTACATATGACTTCCCTTAGAGTTCTTACAATAGCCTCTGTATATTCGCAGATGACGCAGCAATCCTCATCCAAGGAAGTAGTCCAATTAACGTAACAGTTTTTTTTTACAAAGTCATATAAAACAAATAGAGGAATAGATGATACTCTGGAAGAAGATTGCTGTAAACACTAATAAAACTAAAGCTGTCATATTTAGAAAAGGTCACATCCCCCCCCCTCCTAATAAAAAACTCAAATTCTTTAATGATGAAATTTCTTGGGACTCTGAGGTCAAATTCTTAGGAGTTATCCAGGACTCCAAACTCACCTTCAAACTTCATATCCAATTAATAATTGACAAATGCTGGGCCCAAATCCATAACTGTTTACTTTTAATTGGCAGCAATTCAATACTAACTCTAGCTAACAAAATTCTTCTCTATAAACAAGTAATCCGCCCTATCCTACTATATGCTTCCCCTACTTGGGTAAGGTGACCAGATTTTAACATTCGAAAACACCATTGACCGGGGGGGGGGGTAGTCTTGATTAAAAATTTGGTACCTAAAAAATACCTACCTTTGGTATCTAAATAAATTACTTACCTAAATAATCTGAATACCTGATTTGTTGACATCACTTGTTTAACTAGCACGCAGTTCGATGAGAGATAATTATAAAACTCGATATGCGAAGGCATTACTTCGTGGGGAGACCAACAAACTCTTTATACCCTGACCCTTCTCCTCTCTAAAATTCCCCCTCCTTTTCCAATTTTTGTACAAGATGTAATTCCTCTATAACAATGTTCCAAATGATGCTAGATTGTTATGTCTCCATAAGAATAAAATCTGTGGAAGTGTACAAAACGGGACATTCTCTTTTCATTTTACGGCTACAAAGTGTTTTTATCTCTGCCAATGTCGAAAAATGCCACTGTTCATTAAATTTAAATATTGGTTGTTGTATTCTAGCAACGGATCAAGCCGAACTTTGATAAGCAGTTCCTGATAATCAGTTCTCAACAATTATTTTTATTAATAAAGTTCAACAAAATAAAATTTATAAAAATAATATAAAGCTCATATCCTGATGAAGTAGCTACATGGAAGCCGAAATCTGTATATTCCCTTCCCGTTCTCCAGCAGTTCTTAAGCTTGTCGTGCATTCTTTCTAAAAATCGGGACTTTCTTAAAACCCTGTGGGACTCGGGATAAATTGTTAAAAATCGAGACTGTCCAGCTAAAAGTGGGACGTCTGGTCATCTTATACTTGGGGCCATGCCGCACCTACCCACATTAAAAAAAATACAATTCCTTCAAAATAAAATCCCTCGTATGATTACTAACTCACCATGGTATGTCAGAAATCCTGTCACACATAAGGATCTCAATATCCCTCCTATTATTAAACACATCAACTATCTCACTAGAAAATTCTACAATAGACTAACAAATCATAGTAACCCATTAATAAGGGTCCAGCTAATTTTTGCTCACAATAATGGAACCCATGCCCTACCCTACTAATCTTGCAATAATTATTTCTATCTAATTCCCCCATAACACTTTGCATTCCAACTCAGATCCTTTTAAATAATTCCTTTATCACTCCTTCAATAGCCTCTTTCTCAGTTTACCATTTCATTCCAAGACCTACATCATCATCTTTTCAGCTTTTCATCAGCTGATTAATATATCCTGTCGCCCTCCCTACCTCTCCTCTCTTGAACTAGTTGGTTGACTACCGCTGTGCATCCGGCCAAACAAGAACAATTTTTACTTTTCCCTTCCTTTTTCAGCTTTCATGTCATCAAAAAAAGTTTTAATAATATTTTAGCTATTACTATTGTAATTATTGAACAATAATAATAATAATAATAATTTTTTTTATAAAATAATACTCTCATCTTGCTGAAGATTAGACATAGTCTATCGAATGTACTGATGGGTTAAAAATGATATAAATATTTTTTATAATCTTATTTAACGATAAGATTAGTAAAAAAAAATATTAGTATCTATTAAAAATCTCATCCTCATTATAAATAATTCATTCACTTTCCTATCCTCTTCCCTCTGCATTTTCTTTTATTTATGATTGTTTTATAATTCATTTGTGCATTAAGCACATTTTAATATGCTTGTTTTAATATTAAAAAAAATCAAGGCTTCAATATGACACTGAGTAAAGAGTCCACCGGACTGGCTCTCGTCTTTATCTGAATGTTCTTTTCGTCTGATTTTTAAAGGTATTTTAAAATATTTCTTAAGGATCTGAAAACACATCCGGCACATTAAATTGATCATAAAAATACTTTCATAAGAAGGGGGGGGATTAACTTCTGAGAGTTCAGTTCAAACAAGAAAATATTGTAGCATCTCATGTTTTATCAAATAGCTACAATAATAAATATGAAAAACATTATAATATACGTAATGTTGGAAATTTTGTTTGTTTTTGTTTCCTTCAGTTTTTTAAAAAAACTATGAGATCACGTGTTTCTTCGAGAATTCGATTTCCAACAATTTTGTTCCTCTATTTATTCGTATTAATACGTAGGAGCTAAAATTATATAGGGGCATTCAGAAAATAGGGTAATAAATACATTGAATTGCTTTCTTATCCTTCTAAAAAAAAGAAGCAATTCATGACTGTAGGAAAAGATAGTTTCACCAAAATATGTATTTAAATGAAAAACTGAATTGTTTTTAGTACGGTAGAAATTTCGTGTTAATTTCATATCTAAAATAATATTTCCTTCCCGTAATTAAGGATAATGTATTCATATGTGTAAAAGCTTTTTTAGCAATATAATGATTTTTTCTAATAGAATTAACGGAAAATATTTGATAAATTTTTATTACGAAGGAACACAATGAAAGTATATTCTTTTTCAAGTCATTCATTTTTATTACGCAAAGAATGTTTAAATTTATGTTTTGAAAAAATTCATCAATATTGGAAGAACAGATTTACATTAGATATATTCATTAAAATATTTTTAAAATTGACATAGTAACAACTTGATCCAATTTTCGCGGGTTTCACAAGAAATTACTTTAATTAAATTAAAATACATATCTAGCTGGTCAAAGTATTGTTAAGAGCTTGCTATGTTGCTTCTTTGCAACGTTAGTCTAAAAAAGGAGGAGAGACATTTACAATGATTTCATCGAATGGAAAACAAGCTTAAACAATGACCTCTAAATCTTGGTGACGGACTTGGCAACCATTTTGGTAACTTGGAGATTCTATCAACAAAATGAAAGTTCTCGAAAGGTCTAGAAACAAAGCGGAAACTCAATTCGGTCCAAAGTTATGAACTTTTTCTGATTTTTCCCTGTGACCTCACACCTGGGAGGAATAGGTATAAATATACTGAGAACCTGAGGCGGAGTAGTCTGCCTTTTAAGGGCAAAGTAACAATGCGGAGATTTGTCCCTAGTGCGAACTAGTATGCTGGTGATCTGAACATAGCTGTGCTGTGACAGTTATTACAAGCGCTTTTTTGTATGTATTTGTGTTGCCGATTAGCACAAATGCAGTATTTGTTCCTGTTGTGGAGCTAATTTGCTCAAGTACTGTGTTTCCTGTTTGCGCTGCTAATTTGTCCTAGTTTGCTACTTACGTGTCATCCTGTCTTAAATATATGTGAATAAAATGACAATTTCCATTATCCTCCGCATTTTACTGATTTTATTCATTACAACTACATAAGGTCTAGAATTTTTGTAGCTGTATGAATAAAGTCTCTTATTGAATCAAATTTGTAAAATGTATTTATTATTCAAGGTTAGTTTTATCGCTCTTCTTGAATTTAGATGTAGATTAAGATAAAATGAAGTATCAAAGAACATTGTTACTAAAATTATTTACCACATTTTATGTCTCCTTTTTCTATTAAATAGCACGAAATCACAAGAAAATATATGAATGTAACACATCGGCTGATAAATTCCCGATCTGACTCATAGATGGCGATCCAAATTCAGAATTAATATATATTTTTTTTTTTAGTAAGAACTAACCTTCAAAAGGTAGCCGTAAGAATTTTATTATGATCTGACTTTTGGTTCAAAAGTTAGAGTGGTTTTAGTGAAACAACTTTTTTTATTTTCAAAACAATGGGAGGGGGGGGGGGAAGAATTTCGTGTGTCGATAAAACACTACTTTTTGATGGGAAAAAAAACACGTTGAAAAGAAAGAGTTCCTTGATAAATCTTATCCGGATTCTGCATCAGAAAAATCGATCATTTTGACTGGTATGCTGTATTTAAACGTGGTAGCACGAATACCGATGATGCGTCCCGCTTTGATCCCCATAAAGAGGTGATTTGAAATTTTAATCATTTTCTATTCTGTACATAATTTTGCTATCTGGCAATTTTTGTCTCAATCGGATAACTCCTTCTTGGTGTGCCACTTTTTTTTTCTGTTATAGAGTGTATTACCTGAAACACCTATTTGGAGGCAAAGATAAATCGTTCTTGAAGAAAGGTATTGAAATGTTAAAGAAGAGCTGGAATGATTTCAACATCGCTCTTCAGAGAGACTATGTTGATGAATAAAATCAAATTTGACTTAAAAAAATTTGTGTTTTTCTTCTTTAGACTAGGAGCTTATCAGCGATGTGTTATGATATATTCAAGTTTAGATTTTGTAATTTGTTTGTTTGTATTAATGTCGTACTAGAGTTAGATGACGAGCTTTTCTGGCGAAAGACTTGATAATCTCGAGCCAAGGTTAGATAAAAGGAATATACTTCTGTATGCTTCTTGTATTCCGTGATACCATTTTCGGTAAGAATCAGGACTCGAACATCGGTAACCAGAAAGGTAACCTTAGCCACCAAGCTACTTTATCCTTCCAATTTTAAATAACGTGTCAAAAGATTTTATTATTCTAATTTATAAAATATATTTCCGGTATTAACGGAAGAAAGTTTTAATATGATTCGTGTAAAAACTTATTTGAAATCGGTATTTGTTTATACAATATTTTCAGAACATGTTACTTTGTTCTCTAAAGTTTAATTCTGAATTTTTTGACCCTAAATATATTGAAAATTCAGCAAAAATTATTGAAATATCAACATATTTTACTAAAGTTCATACAGAATTATAGGTTCCTGACGCATAAAAAAAAAAAAAAAATGACTAACTGGATTTGAAATAATATTTTGTTCTGAAACATTTCTGAAAGAGAATAATTTAAATAAATTGTCATAATTCCTTTAACTATCTTTAAAAATTTTCACAAAAATAAATTAAAGAACTTTGAAACTCTTCTCTAGTTTCTTTGCTTTGGCAATAAAGTATGAATTTTGTGTCTTTCATTACAAATACTTGACATGTATAATATTTATTATTTTGTTGTTGCATTTTGTGTTTCAGATATTTTTATTGTGGATTCTTCTTGTATACATGAGGCCTTAATGACACTGTAATGATTACCTGTAACAAAATAAAACTATTATTGTATTACGTTTTAAGGATTTGCTATAAATAAAGGTTTGACTAAATTTTTTGACTTTGATTTTTAAAAAGTGAGTTAAACTAAGGATTTGTAAACTTTTATTTTGAAACTGAGAGTAATCCAAATAATATTATCTTATCAAAAATAAATATGTGTGAAAGTGTTATATAAATCTATATGTATGTGTATCTGAGGCCTCGGCATCTTCCATGTTCGTGTGAGAGCATTGAATACAACTACTACTTTAACAGCATTGGATACTTCTTCTACTACTTAACTTCCCTAGAATGATTTTAGTTCAGATTTTAAAAAATAAACTTCTTTCTGATTGGGAATCCTAATGGTCAACTTGTAATACTGGTATTCGGGTTCAGTCCTATAATCCAAGACCAAATTCGAATTTTTATTCCAATTTAGGTTTTATTAATCGCTTCTTATTTAGTCAGAATCCCTTCGTTTGTTATTTAAATCGTTTCCATTTCAAAATCACAAATTTATGTTACCGCGGTTCTGTTGGAGATGCTGACCACAACGCTTTCTCTTGCCCTTTTACAATTTTTTTTTATTTAAAATGTCTTGTTGTTGAAGCGAGACCTATTTGGCTGAAGTCCACGTGTGAAAATTTAAATTTGCATTTCATGATTAAGTCCTGTATTCTTACAGCTCTTAAAATTACCCAACAAATTTCATATTTGTTTCAATATTGAGTTACATTTCTAAATTTTCAATTTACCATACTGTGTGCTCTTAATTGTATACCTAGTAAATGTGTAAATTTTGGTCCACTGCTTCATTCTGAACTTTTCAATTCTCCTTTATGGGTGCTTGTGTGGACTATTTGAACCAAAGCTGTCGCCGGGAGTCTGTCTGCCGACGTGAGTCATTGTATCATTATACCATATCAGCATCCGGTATCACCAAAGAATCGTGACGTCAATAGAACACAGATTGATATGCATTCAAAAAAAAAAAAAAAAAAGAAAAAGGAAAGAAATGAAAGAAAAAATGAAAAGTGAAAAACTAGAAGTATTAGAACTATGACGCCATAAATGAATGTCGTTAGAACAATGACATCTTTATAAACAAATTGGTTGATTATGTTTTCTTTTGATTTTCAGAACTTTTCCTTTGTTTTTTGCTCCAACGTGTACTGTTATTTATTTCTCTATTCTTGTGAAAAATTGTGAAAAAAACTATTTTTGCCAATAAACGTTGAGTGTAGGGATGATTGTCTCACAGGGCCCCGGTTTGTAGTTCTAAACCCTTTGGATGAGCTCGGTTCCTAGGGTATTTTGCCAATAGCTCTCGTATTGCTTCTAGGGTGACGTGAATAAAACCAACCAACCAACCTAGTGGTTGAAGCAAGTAAATTCCATTGTTACTATCTAGATCCTCCAATTTTCGATTGATGTTTCGTAATAATAAAGTTACTGACTATAATGACTATCCTTCATTTCTCTGTTCTTGCTCCATACCTGTAACATATATTAAACAATAAGGACTAAACTCCAACGGTAGTCACTTAAGAAGAAACCAAAATGCTTTAATAAGATTCAATAAATCAATTAGATAGTTAAAGCCAATCTCTCGAATCTAAAATTAACTTAACCATCCTTTATAATTTTGGATCAACTAATAAATCCTTAGTTTACCAATTGTCTTGTATGATTCAATCACTTCCCAAACAGCTAATTCATATCCTAATACTTCTGTTATAAAATCTGTTTCAATCCACAAAAACAATCCAAGAGTTTCAATCGAAATAACAATTCTCTGTCAGCAAGTCGTTATCCTCTATCTCCTTACATTTCACATTAATCCGATTTCATTAATATATAAATATCTTCGCAGATATTTTAAAGTATAATAATATAAAGTATAAAAAAAAAAAGACACCACAACTAATTAAACTATTTCCACGAAGTATAGAAATTCCTGCTCTCCTCGAATCCCTCTTTACCTACATTATCTTAGCTTTTAATTAACCAATTAAGTCTTAGCTTACCAATTCATCGCACTAAATGTGACACTTCTTGGGTGTTAAAGGTTCGGCTCCTTTAGAATGATCAAGAGTCGCTTTTAACCAATTTTACAACAAGCGATTAATTACGACAATTCATTTAATTTAACTTACAAAGTTTATCAGCTCCTCATTATCTCCTTTCTAGTTCTATTTCTGTCTATATATTACGATTCCTAATTCATTACCGTATCATGTTTCTTTTGGTTGGCAATGAGTTACAATTTTGTGCAATTCAAATTACAAAAGTTCTCGAGGTTAGTGAAAAGAAAACCGCGAATAGCCTAACATCACAAAACAAGTAGCTACTGTTTTCATAGAAAAATTAAATATATGTTTAGGAGTAAAACAATAAGCAAAATTAGTACAACAATATACAAATTTTAAACCTAAATTAATATAACTCATTAATCTAAGCTAAACCATTAAGACGATTTTGAGAAGACATGGTTCCTAAATCATTAATTATTATTTTTAATTTTAATAAATTTCTTTCGCCATTAGCATTAGTTATGGACAACGTTATCAAAATTCTTAAAGCGATGCTCATATTCGGTCAAATTTTAAGAGAAGTAAAAAATATAAGAACATCAACTGGACCTTCTTTATTTGTTACAAGTGAAGAAACAATGCATATTTCGTCATCCAGTTCTAAAGAGTAAAGAACGGAGGAATCACAATTTGTCAAGGCGCTTTCGAGATCTGTACAATGTGTCAGTAATTCATTTTTACACGCGTCTTTAAGGTTGTGAACATCATATAAAAGTTCAAATGAGTCGTTATGACTATTCAGTGGATTGAATCTCAGCTCCAAAGCACTAATTGCCCGATTTGTAGAAATAAAAAAAATAATTCTAATTCATATATTCGTTTTGGATCTTGCATCAGATCCTTTAATCTTTCATATGAAAAATTTCGTTTTGTAGTCTGAGCATGATGAGGCAGTGTAATTGACTAAAATAATTTTTCTACGTTGATTTCGCTGGCTAAATTTTAAACTCCTAAGATAATGTTGTCAAAAGATTCTCCTGAGCTTATTTTTTTTTAAAAAAAATATTCATGAGCCATTTAGTAAATCAAGGACTTGAGATACATCAAAGTCTTTGGATTGAAGTCGCTTATTTCCTGGGGGATTAGTGTGATTCAAAATTTCATTCCAAATAGCGATCGAACATAAAAATTTTAATTGTTTTATTGCAATCAATAAAACGTTAGCCTCATTTGGAAACATATGATCTATTTTGAAATTCTCATAAATACTTAATAAAGCATCGCGAATATTTCCTACTTGAAAGAGTAAAAAAAAGTTAGGGAATCTATACAACTTTTCCAATGAGTATCGCTCAATGGTTTCAATGTAAAAGTATTGTGATGTTCTCTTAATATGGCTACCAAAAAGTCAATGAGGTCAAGAATGTACATTGTTTTTGAACCATTTTAAAAGAGTTCACTGCCCCCCACCCCCAAACGATTTTGTCATATACTTACCAAGTTTAAGGAATGATTAAGAAGAAGTACGTAAAATGCTCCAGTTGTCGTAAACGTTACATATTATATTTTCCTTTTCCAATTCATTGCCCCTAACTCTTCAAATAAGACTTGAATTAATTTCTAACCTACAGCTCTTTCAATAGGGAGAAAACTCAAGAAGTGTTCATTAATTTTACATTCGAATCCTGATTCTAATTAATCCAATAGAAACACTACAAATGTCACTTGTCCAATCTTGCATCGGGAGTGTAGTCAAGATTGATTAAATAATACTTCGCTTTTTGAACTTGTCTTATAGTATAATATTCTATGTTATTATGTAATTGTCCAATAATTTTATTCTGAATGTTTTCACTGAATATGCCACTCTCTTTTTTATTACTGAAGATTCTACGAACTTATTCCGCCATTTTATGGGGTCAAATTCAGCTAGTAATTGAATTAAATTTAGAAAATTTCCATTATTATGTTCATTAAGCTTGCAACTTGGAAAGCTGGAGAATTTTCTCTGCGTAATTTAATAACTGATATACGTAAAATCACTTCATATCAATATTTCATTTCAGCATTAATATATCGTTGTGTTGCTGAATCTACTATCCGAAGTTTCCAACATTTGTTTTAACTCTATCCATGATTTCAAATTATCCACATGAGTTTTTTGAGTCTTCATGCTTTCTTGATACCTCACAAATATTTTTATAGTTTCTATAACACTCGTATGAAAAGGATTTGATTTTTGAATAACCAAAAGGCGGGAAACAAATACGGAATACCGAATCTTTTGACACAGCCTATCTCTAGAAACTTACTATCCATTTTTCAAAATACTCTGCGTAATATAGTTTCACATTAGATTTAGTTTTGGATTGTCAAACGGGAAAGTGTATTCGAATAAAGAAATGTAAACATCCCTTTTTTACCAAAAATGTTCGATCTGAGTCGGTTCATACCATAATCATAGGTCATTTGATAGATTTTGTGGTTGAGACCTTCTTCTTTTCCGTGGTAGTATCTACTGTCTAAAAATTTGTTGGATTCTTTCCATGCTTTGAGCAACTCGTAGTTATATGTTTATTATTGGTGTCGTCTTGATAAACCAAATCCAAATCATAAATGACGGTAGTGTTCAGATACCGCTTACCTCTTGGTTCTTTGTTTCCTTCGACACGACTTGCATCTCTTAAGAAGCTATGTAACACTTCTATCTGCTTTTGAAGCTGAGTTTGCTTCCCAAATATTTTTCTTTTATATTGACCACCAGATAGACTTTTTTCTTCTGTAAAATATTCTAAAACAAAACAATCTATTTAAGCATCTGATAGATTTTGCTAAATTTGAAAAGATTGATCAAAATCGCATTTTATGATTTTCGGATTCCCAATACTACCCCATTACTTGTTATGGGCACCTCTCTTTAATCGTTTAAGACTAAAATTTTCTGGAGGGGGGAAAACAGAAGAAAATGCTTAGAGGAAAGCAAAACAGTAATTTACCACCCGAAAACTAACTTTATTTTGGACAAGGACTAAAATTTTTGAAAGAATTTGAGTCATAGACAAAACATTGGAATAAATTGAAGGAAATAGAGGATTTAAAAAAAAGCATATTTTCATCCAAGAATTAGTTTTATTTTGGAATATTGAATCTTGTGACCTCGAGGGAGGGAAGTACCCCAAACGTACACCATATTAGATATCGTTGAGGTTGTATAGCAAAAACTTTTATTGAAATCTTCTTAACAGTTTTCCTGAAAATCGAGATTACACATTAATATGCAAAAAAAATCATTGATTGAAAACATCATTAAGGAATTTTAGAATGTTAGGTGTATAGCAAATAATGCCAACTTATCTTTAAAAATCTCTTTCTACATCAATTACATTTGTAACGAACATTATCACTACCGTAACATAAATAAAGCATGTAGCAAATGTTGCATAAATAAAGCATTGCTTTTAAACTCTTTTATATGTAAATGGAAAAAGCTTATTGAATTTCCCTTGCTGGAGGTAGGTTCCAACGTACCAAACGCCTGTTTACTCCTGTTTGAATAAGCCCTTTTCAGGGGCGGTGGTAATTATATTTCTTATACCACATATTTATCACGTTAAAAATCTTAGTAAAATACGCTTTCCCCCCACACATTTATCATCATTTGGTAGCTTACAGTTTTATTAACTTAAATTAGAGGGCAGAACCATGCAGAATAATTATTAAAATTATTTCTTTGCTTCTAATGAAAGCTCCTAACAAGTGGTTGTTTTATGACTCATAGAAATCTTTCTGAAATGATATGAAAATTTAAAATTTATGAGCAACCCAATCTTCATGTTTGAAACTTTATGTAAATACTTCTAATTACTCAAAACAAAATGTATAAAGCATTGGTTTCATATTCTGCATTAAAAGATATCAAAACTATACAACCGCCCCTACAGAGCATACAGATAGCAGCACTGAAAATTTCGACTCAGACTGATATGTGACGGTTCGCTTTGTTTCTGTGAAAAATAGAAATCATAAATATGTTTTCGAGTTCCAGTGTGGCAAAAATCAGAATTATTCTCCTAAGAAAAGAAATTTAAAACAGAAATAGAAATTTATAAACCCGAAGCAAGACTTTCAAAAAAAAAAAAAAAAAAAAAAAAAATCGAAAAACAACCTTTCAAGGCATCTGACTGGCTGGAGACAGCAGATTAAGGATTTGTCTTTGATAGACATGAGACTAGTTAACGATCATGGATATAAAGTGTAAGTATGAGATAAAAATAGATGATAAGCTACCGGCAAAAGAGAGGCCTAGAATAGGAACTCATCGAAACTAATGGTAGACTTTATCAATGGGTCTAAGTAAACCGATATATCAATCATTGATAATTGGTATTACAAAAGGTACAATACAGCAAAGAGATATCCGTTTTGTAAGAACATAGTCCTCGGCGTTTGGATGCCAACATCCTGTTAATAATTCAGAGTAAGGAGGGCTGGCCTTTGTTTGTTTGACGCGCCTGTTCATTACATGTGGGAGGGTATGTTCTGAATAGGCTCAATTACCGTGGTCGGCTAGTTTTTGAACTTTTAAGAGACGATACAACGAACAGAATTTTAGGTTTATCTGGAGTTCATTTATTTCATGGTTTCGTTTAATTCTCGTGACTGTTTCAGATTTCGTATAATAGTGTGCATAATTATTTCAGAAAAATTCAAATTTTATTTTAAGTAGCTTTATAATCTAGTTTTAAATAATTTTTAAATATTTATAAAACTGAAATATATTTTTAAAAGAATGCCTACACGGGGATTTTCAATCGAGAAAAAACTTGCTTTGTTTGAATAGCTTTCTTCTGATGGATCGGAGTTATCTTCAATAATTAGTAGGGAAGAAAATTTCGCTTCAGTCTGTGCAGTAAAAAATATGCCTTATTTTTAATAAATTTAATATGTATTTCAACTAAAATTGTCTTATTAAGTTTATAATGTAGTTTTAGCATAAAACTATGAAAATTATATATGTATAAAAAACTATACTTAAATTAATTGACATATTTTAGCTCAAATTATCACTCTTAAAAATGAAGAATAGATAAATTTTGTAAAAATTATATGTTTTTTATATACCGCCCCTCAAAGGGTTAAATCCGGCATGTAGTGCATCGTAAAATATAGGAATGCCCAGATGCCTCTCAATTCCTATTGTATTTGAATTTACTATCCCTTTATTCTGTAGATTCAAGTAATTGAAATATATTTTTGTGAGGAGTTTATTTATTTGTTTTTGCGTTTTGCTACAGGCGGTTTTGCAGTTCATAAATTCCATCGCCGTAAGCAGTTACCTATATTGCCTACCACCTAGGGCCAGTTCTTCACCTTCCATACTATGAAAAGAGAAGAAATTTGAATGAGACTGAATGAAAAAATTTTTTCCTACGAAGGGTGGGTAACTTGTTGCAATTTTATTTTGTCGCTATCCATTTTTACAAAACAGAACAAACTATAGCGACGAATCTTAAGTACATTTGGATAGTTAAAGTTAATTATATCTATATTTTCAAAAAATTTTTGTAGTTTCTTAAGATTTAGTGCACAAGTATTTTGATCATGTGTAAGATAAAGATACTAATAGAATAGATAGAAAAGTTATTTGCTTTTATAATAAAGCGAGCGATGAAAACAATATTCTATCAGTGTAATGAAATCTTTGGATTTTTTTTTTTTTTCTGAAAAACTTTCTAATTTTTACCTTTTCTTAATGCATATATTTCATCAGATTTTTAGAAAAAATTTATGTTGATTGACCTGCATAAGTATGTATTTTCTTCGTTTGAATACACCATAATTTTGCAATAACGTTTCTTTTCAGTAATATAATTCAAAGACCGTTTTTTTTTATTTGTTTTTCATATAAAAAATTTCTTATGTTGTTCATAAATTCCCACAGTAATTCATGTAAGATTTTTGAATTTTAACAAAATATTTGTTACAGACACATTAGAATTTTTTTGAACTTGAGAGTACATTCATTGACAACTTAATATAAAACAAAATGATTCTAATAACAACAGATAGGCTCGAAATAGAAATAAAACGTAGTTATTTTTATTCTGATAATTTTGCTTTGTGGTTAGTAGTAAATGAACAATTCCCATAACAACTGTCTAATATTTAATTCACATTGTTTCAAACTGTTAAAGAGAGTTTACAAGCAATCAGAGAAATTTTCTTAAATTTTATCTCTTATAGAAATTTTTTTTATCTTCATTATATAACATAATAAATATAATATAATATATTTTTACAAGTATATATTCTTCTATCATATTCCAAGATTTTTCAGAGAGTCTTTATTACTGAAGTCTAAAACTGGAAAAATTTGCTCAATTTCTTTTTGCTGCATATTATTACCTTTAAGATAATTTCACGCAATACCTTTTTAAGTAAGATATTTCATGTCGGTGTTTAAAAGAATATTTAATGAAATTTAATCATAAAAATTATATGTGTTTTAAAACAACAAATATTTTTACTTAAAAATAGTTGCTATTGCTTTGAATCCTGTTCAACAAAGGCTTATCTCCTTAACATAATAACAAACTATTTAAATTTCTAACTGAATTTCTTCTTCTCAGAAATGTGTCCGTAGATGACTTAAAAAATTATGCAGATTTTGATATTTCATTACAAATTTCTGATGGTGAATGAAATAATGATATGTAAAATATTTAAGGATGATATGACCAATCACGCAAAAAAATTGGAATTTATTGAAGATTATATTTTAATTTAATAATTTTCCAACTTTTCTGTAACATTAAGAATATAATTAATCCTAAAAGTTGAAGTGAAAGTAGCTTATCTAAAATAAAAATACTTAAATCATTCGTAAATCGTAAATAATGTGCTGAAATGATTGAATAATTTATGTTTAAGTGAAATATAGAAAGATTTGTCAGAAGAAATTAACTTAGATGACCCTATTGTGGAAGTTACAAGTAAGATAGCAAACATAGTGATATTTTAACTCAATATTTAATTTGATGGAATTATTATCATGCATGTAACTGGAGAATTATTTGCATTTAGATATAAAAATGGTGTGCTGATATCTTTCACAAAAAATTCTTGTCTCCGACTCCCGTACAAAAAAGGCGAGCCAAACAATAAAGCAAATAAGAGATAATAAGTTAATCTTTTAAGATTCCCAATTTTCTTCAACAGTGCTAGTATGAGCCCCATCAATTGGAATTCTAAAATTTTTAGAACAGTTAACACTCTAATGATTGTCAAAATTTTTGTTTAATTTATTATAGGCTTTATTTTTTCCACTGGAACCAAGCATATTCTAATTGATAAAGTTTCCTCCGCAGGACCTTAGACTTGGAAATCAACCGCTTTATAACCTCTATGATATTTCCTAAATCCAAATTTTGACTCGTTTATCAAAACTTTAAAGCTTCACCTCCAATTTTATTAAAGTTATCCTAAGAGTTAGTCAAAACCTTTAATTTCAATCTAGGATTAACAACGATTATCGCTAGAATTAACTTGATTATCTCTGCGATTGATCACACCCGAACCGTAACCATATTACCTCATGTACGTATAGACATAAATGGTAATCTGGGCAACGGAAAAGTAGAATTTTTATAAGTGCTTTGACGAAATCTGCAATGCTACAAGTTGATCTATACACACTGATTTATCATAAGCGTTCAACCTTTTTTAATTCATATGTTTAAAGCAGTCTGATTAGGTGGAGGAACCCTTCTACTACAGCTTACTTGTTTTTTTTTTTTATAAAATTAGCTTATTACTCCGCTTTTTACTACATGTTTCAGATTTTAACCCAATCATTTTATTTATTTTTTTAAAATCAAACATCGGATTATCTTTTTTCTTTAATTATCTTTTTGTATCTTAATACGTTTAAAAAAACTTGAGATATTTTAAGCAAATAGTTGGCAACTCTTAGCCAGATTTGGTCTTCGCACCATAAATTCATTATCATTCGAATAAAGTGATATTTAATGAAACACTCGAAAAACGTGACACATTGATCGAGCGCTTCTTCAAATACCTCGTTAAGTATTTCCATCTAAAATTTTCCCAAGCATTTCAACGCCTTTATTTTATCACTTAACCAATAATATTACTTTCATATAATTTAATAATATGCGAGAATGTAAGGTAGTGTCTTCTTCAGGAAAATAAAGATTGTAATCAGTATTCGTTTTATATTTGGAATTTTACTGATTAAATAAACATTAATTATTTTTTTTTATGATTTACTAGAAAATACCCCTTGTGTTTAGCTAAAACGTAAATTTCCTGTGTGATTAAAATTACCAGTATCTATTAATCAGTATCCAGTTCATCAGTATCTGATGCATTAAAAAAAATAAAATTAAAAAAAAAAAAAAAAAAAAAACCAGTAAATTTTTGCATATTTCGTTCATACAAATAGTTGAAAAAGTAAATTTTTTGAAATTTCCATTGTCTGTTATATTTTTCCTACGTTAACCAGCCAGAATAACTTTGAAATAACAATTTTATGATGGATGTAAAGTTTTATCAATAGGTTTATAAATATCTTTTTTAAAAATAAAAAAATTCTAAGATTTTCTTTTCTTCTCTGTTATTCCATTTTATGTACACTTTATACTTTTGAAAAAAAGATGTCATTCAACATATTCATGAAAATAGATAAATCACTTTCTGCATCGATTTTATTTCTTTTGAATAATTTGTTGAACCAGTTATTGAAAATACTGAATAATTAACTGATAAACAATATGAGGCTGTTTTTTAAATTCCAAGGGAAAATATCTTAAATTACTGTATTATTAATGAAAAATATCTGATTTGTGCATCTATTGTTTAGGGAAAAAAGGAACTCAAAGATTAACAGTTGTACAAAAGCAATAAAAATAGTTTATGTTATTCTTAGTGTGTGTTTTCTTATTTTCTGAATGTCACATAACACGCATTTAGAGATTATCTATTTCGAGTTGCTATGTCATGACCTCAGACTTAACAATTGATGAAGGTTGAAAAACTCATTCTTAAACGTGAAGGCAACAATATAAATTCATTTTTTACTGTTTTTCTCTCCCACAATGCATTTCTAACAACGCATATTTATGACGTTTTTCTGTATGATTCCGTCATTATTTTCTAGGTGAATGTAGTAGCTTTTTTCTTCCTCGAGAAAAAGTGATGCGTAAATAACTTACTGAATACATTTTTTAGCTCAAGGTTCTATTTGTAGAAAATCACATCTTATATATATATAGGAAATCTCACCTACCTGGGTATGTACCCCTGGTTCAAATGGGGTAGTATCTATACTGCGTTGGTGGGTTTAATTAATAGTTTGTTGCAGTTCATTAATATATTTGTACCAATGCGAAAGAATTTCAAGCGACGACTTTGAAAGAATGGGAATAACTTGATTTATCCACTCAATTTCTCCATTGGCACGCGGAAGGCCTGTTGTAATTAGATGAATTATATTTCCTTCGGAACAATATTCTTTACATTTTTTTGACGTAAAGGCAATGCTACGATCAGAAATTATTCTTATTAGACTTCCAAATGTAGTTTTTTGCAATTCGAGTATATATATAATTTCAGCTGATGATGTCGTCTTCGTGGAATATAACCAGATGAATTTTATAAAGCCTTCAATAATCGCCAAAATGTGATTATAATTGTTTGCAGTACTTTCTAGGGGTCCTAGGCGATCTATGTGATATGTATGTAAGGGTAAATCATCTTTATGAATTGGATGATGAAATCCTTTCAGCCTTCCTTCTTTTTGGTTTACTAGAATACAATGCCCACAATTAGCTATTATTCTTTCATTTTTTTTTTGTTTCAACCTAGAAATAAAGTAATGATCTCCTAAGTGTTTCTCTGTATACTTAACTCCCATAGGTCCCTTTTCATGAGCATTTTAAATTATTTCGGTTTGCATACTTTCAGGTTTAACTACCGTCAACAAACTTATAGAGAATTCCGTTGCGTTCGAAATAGTCTTCAAATTGGAAATTTTCAAAAGGTCTTTAATTAGTTTTTTTCATGCTATCCTCGTTATGAGCTAATTTAAGTTTAGGTAAAACATTTGCTATAGAAATACAAACGCATTAATGGGGATTTACTTAGAGCATCAACATGAGACATTTTTGAACTATATCGGTGTTCCATTACATAATTAAATTCTTCCAGTAATAACGCCCATCGAGCTACTCGTGTACCCAAGTATTTTTAGTTCATGGGTATACCTAGCAAGTAGATTCGAAAATTTTTAATAGATTCTATAATAGCAAGAATCTCAAGTTCGTAACTGGGGTATTTCTTTTCAATACCTGCGGTCTTTCTTCTCATAAAATACGTTGGATGAAAACTATTATCATTTGGAGACCTTTGAAATAAAATAGCACCATAAACATCCTTATGTAATTCCTTTTCATAATTTGGATTATATATTCCTGAAACAGGTTTCTGAGAGAGTAACCACTTTTAAGATTATTAAAATAATTTTTCTTTCCCTCATTGAATCTAAAGAAGTTACAGTCTTTTTTTAAAAGCTATAATAGAATAGTTAGGATAGATTTTCTAAAATATGCAGTTAAACCTAAAAATCTTTGGATTTGTTTAAAATCAGTAAGTTCAGGAAAATTAAGAACATCTTTGGGATTTAAAATAGATGGATAAATGCAACACTTTCTATCACATGTCCCAGAAATTCAATCATTTCCTTCAAAAACTGAGATTTCTTAAAATTAATTTCTAAACCATATTCACACACAAGATTGAGAACTAGATTTAGTCTTTCGATTCCTTCCTTTTCATTAGCAAATAATATTATTACATCATCCATATAGGTTAAAACAATGCCATCATTGATTAAAGGTCGAAAAATTGTGTTTACCAATCTTTGAAAAACTGATAAGGAATTGCATAGTCCAAATAGTACTTTCAAAAGTTGATATCGTCTTTCATGAGTGACAAATGACGTATATTTTCTACTCTGTTCATTCACAATAACATGAAAAATCCATTTTTTAAACAATAATACTAAATAATCGTGATTCTTGTAATTGATCTGAGTCATCTTCTAACAATGGTAACGGAAATCTGTCTTTAACTATAATTTTATTTAACTTTCTATAATCTATACATATTCGTAAAGTTTCATCTCCCCCCCCCCCTAACTATAACAAATGGACTTGAATACTGAGAAGAACAAGCCTCTATAATACCCTGTTTTAACCATTCAGTTAGTTGAACATCAACAATTTCATTTTCCGAAAAAGGTAAACGTCACGGTCGTTGATATATTGGTTCGTTGTTTTTAGTTAAAATATTTAATTCTATGTTAAATTCATTGAATCTTTTTCGGTTGGTAATTTAGAATAGATTGACGCACTTCATCTGCAATGGATTTTGAAATATTATACCCTATATTTTCTTCAATTTCATCAAGGTTAATGTTTACAAGTAAAACGGATAAAATATTATTTTCTTCACACGGAGACTTATTTTCTATTATAAATCCATTGTCATTGGTTATAACTTCACCTTTCAAAATTATATCATGTCCTATTATAGCATTTTGCGGTATAGCTCAGTTTTCAACAACACATAGTTATGTCTGTAGTGCACTTAAAAGTTATCAATTTGCTTCTGTCTTATAAATACACCTAAGGGCTTTATTTTACAATCTCCTAATCTCTATAAAATTGAATTACTCTGATTCAGTTCACAAATATTCAACTTTTCAAATATATTTTTAATAATGGCAGTACTCCTCAACTTCTCCATAATGTTTTGTATAGATTTTTTTGTAATTTTTTAAACACAAGAGTAATATACGTATTCGAAACATTAGTTATAGTTTTAAATTTCAAATTATTTTTATGAAATTTTAGAGTTAAAAAATTTGAGGTAATTTAACATTATTGCCATTAACACCAAGTTTCTATAAAAACGCAATAATTCTATTAGATTTTTCTTACACACACAAATTTAATTAATTGTTTGTTTATCAAATATGTATAATAGTAAGAAAAACAGAAATACATATAAACAGGCTAATTATAATTAAAAAGTAATTTTCTTTTAAACAGGAAATATTGTTTGAATTTTCACAGTTTTCAGTGGAGAATATTTTTAAAGATATAAAAACATTTTTTTTATCGTTTACCGTATTGCTTTCTTATTGAAAACCGTATAGTATGTTGTAGGCAATTTTTTTAATTGGCCTATTTTTTTCTACTTTTATTTTTAATGTTTTTTTACATATTCACTTTGACTTGAAAATGATCCTTTTTTTCATTTGTGATGACAAGTATAGACATTAGGTTATTATATGAGATAAAATACTTCAAAAGTGGCTCATAAATTTCGTCATTATTTCCTTCTAATGGTTGTTCTGATTATAAACACGTTACAATTTTCATCCTGCTTCTATTACTTTAATTTTCCACGACCTCTATCTTTAACGCATTATTAATACTTGGATTGGAAGAAAAACCTGTGGCTCTTATATACTATTATTTATGCCCAATTAATTTATATATATTATCACACTATCAAAAATTATTATGTTTTAAAATAAAACTCAGCATTTTATTTTGTTTCATTTACAAATGTAACATTTTATTTCACAAGATTTTTGAAAATGTTATAGCATAAAGTCAGATGTGTTGACTTTCTTACTCGGCGAATCATTAATTGCCGAATTGATTTTCATCTAAAAAGATGACTTGTATACCGAGAAACCCTGACAATATGTCCACCTCGAGAATAAAACAATTTCTATGTTCTTTTGCGTAAATGCCTGACATTTCCGTTAAATGCTAACTGTATGTCTTCTCTCTTGTATATTCTTTGGGCAAATATTTAATTTGTATTTCACTCATAATTATTTGTTTTGATCGTTTATTATTAGTATATTTTCGTATCGGATTCTTTTCTTCTAAACAATATGCCAATTTTAAGCCTTCTCTTAAAATTAAAAGTTTTTCAACGTCAGTGGCGGAAGAGGGATACTAAATAGAAAATAGTAAGCCGTGACCATAAAACAAAAATTAATAATTATAATTACTTTATTTGATTTTTATATAGTGAGACGAAAGTATATGAAAATAAATTGTATTTTGAATATAAATAAAATTCAACATTTTTATAACAAATTATATGTATTATTTATACATGAATACATTTGTCCCTAATGAAAACATTTATAAAATATGTAATTAAGTGTTCGATCTATTGGCAACATTTAAGAAAATTTCTTAAGAAATATAGCTAATCAACACTTTGGTCTCTTAACTGAGATCTAATTTTTGCATAGTATAAGTAGGAAAAGCTCTTTCAGATTTCCCACATGTAGGTTTCATAATTATTTAAAAAAATCTTCACCATTCAATTATATTTCCCCCTTATATTTTGAAAATTCCCGAAATCTTTCTTTAATGTGATTTCATCAATAATTTTTTTTTTAAAATTCATTGTGAATGTCAGAGGTAGATTATCAAGTTTAGAGCTGTCAAATGATAAGAACAAAATTGTGTGTTATAGTTATGAACATAATTTACTGAATTATCTGTAAAACCTATATAGAATTACAGGTAACAACATGAGACTAAATTAAAATACTAGTGATTCAGTTTACGATATTGCAAATTCTAATGGGGAACGTATTGTTGAGGTATTGTGGAAAAGTTTAAAGCATAAATTTTCATTTACTTTCGATAATCAGCTCTTTTTTAAATTCAATAGATTTCTCTTTTGAAGGAAAAGAGCAGGTTTATGGTATTTTGACACATGAAAATAATATTTATAATGTAATAAAATGCATTTTATACATTTATGTACCTATTGATGACTTAATAATAGTGCGAAATTGCTTTCTGAAATTTTTAAAAAATTGATTTCCTGCATTTAATCAAATTTAATACAATTAATATTTATCTTTACTCATTAATTTATTTTTCAGATTATTGAAGATAACTAACTTCTCATTTCGATACATTTGCATTTATTGGAATGAAGATAAGCAATTCTGCTTGAAATATGATTTATTTTTGCTAAGTAACATTTAAATCAATATAATATGAAACAATAGACTGCAAAAATAAAAGAAGACAACAAGATAAAGCTCAACAAAGATTTTAATGTGAGAAAGTTGATCGAAACAATCTTTTAGAAAATACAGAGGAAATGGTCTTCATCAAACACATCGTTCACAGAACATCGATATTAACAGTAGAAAAATCCAGTTAACATTATTCCAGTTTCATTTAACACTATCTAAATCACTTCCATCAAATATCCTGTAAAAGAAACAAGATTTGTGAAAAACTAAGCAATGAATTATAAAAATTATTAGATAAATCAATAAAACAGTAGAAATACATATAAATTAGAGAATTTGAGTTTAATTTACTAGTTTAAATTAATTGAATTTTAAATACATAACTATATTAAAACCATTTCTTTGTTTCTTTTATATATATATACCACTAACTATAAATAAACAAATTATATGATTTAGATACCACAACCTACAGATACCTTCAAGTTTTCTTTGCTCTGCTTAAACAGTCTTGTTAGATAAATTAAATTTATGTAAACTATTTCCATTTTAAGTAATTTTGTAAAAATTGCCTTTGAATCTTCATACAGAGCCTTATGTAACAGTTATTGTTAAGATCAACATTTTTTTAAAAGTTGAAGCACATTTAAATGCATTTTTTAATATATAGAAATTTAATGATTAAAAAATATTTTATGCAAATATTACATTTGTAGTTTTTATAAAATAAAATAATATTTAATTTTTTTACATGGAACTAATTATATAAAATTATTAGGGAAGTTTCATTTTTACACTTTAAGTGTAAGGAAATATGCTGTTCCAATGCACCCGATAAAGTTTTATTTAAATATTTTTTGATTGAACTGAGACTCAGAGATGACTATTAGATTTATCATTATTTAAATTTTAGCTAACAAGCCATTTATAAGAAATATGAAACAAATTAAATGAAATTTTATGTTTGAAATAACTTTAATTTTTTTAAAAAATAACATGATCATGATCAAAAAATTAAGACATTACTTTTTAATTTAATGCGATATTTACAAAACTGTAATATTTCACTTCAATTTTTGAAACAACAATATTTTAACAGAATCTTACAAAAATATCTACCTTTGGTAATAATGCTTATATTTTTCAAAATTAAAAAGAATGCAAGAATTTGATGTTAAAACTGTATGCATTATGAGATGCATTTAACTAAGAAAGATCTTTTCAGAAACTTCAGTAAAGACATTTTTTTCCTGAAATATCTTAAACAATTTTAAATTAGAAACAAAAAATAATTTTACTTTTCAATCATTCACTTATTTACCATATTTATTCATTTCTCTTTAGTGTATTGAATTAATTTTGAGTTGCAGTGATATCCAAATGGATTATTCTCTCATTGCTAAGCACTCGACGTAGGGAACATGCACTCTTTATCGTCAATAATTGGTTTGTGTCAATATATACCTCATTTATCAAAAAAAAAGTCCAAATTTTTAGAATTAACTTTCTACCAAATAAATAGATGCTCTCTTGTATCTCAATTTCACCGCATGATTTAGAAAGCAGAGTTGCATGAAAATTTAATCATCTCTAAATACAGTGATTATTCATAGGATACTAGACTAAAATTTAGATTTTGTAAAATGAAATGTAGACTTCTACAAACAACTCGATTGAGACTGGGCAACTGTAATTATCGAAGAAAACGCATTATTTTCGAACGTAATTATAATATGACAAAGGACTAGAGTTGAATAAATCTTTTCAGAGTTGTTTTCAAATGGTATTGGATTAACAAATGATATTGGATAATGGCATAGTTAGTATAGCATAATTGTACTGAATAATGATATAATAAATGGTGGACAATATTATTATTAGTATTGGATAATAGTATTAGATAATGGTATAGAATTCATAACTCAAGTAACTGTCAAAGTTAAGTCACAATTTCAGTTTGTTTATACTCGATAAAATAATTTTTAATGATTTTCTTTTATCATTTACCTCCGCGAGCACTAAAGCCGAGGCATAGTGGAATATAAGTAGTTAAAAGACGTTTCTCCTTACCATTTTCTAATCTTTACCAGTATCTGTATGGGTAGGCTCCATAGGCATAGTTATAGGCATAGGATGGGGCGCCAACAACGGGAACAGCTCCAGATGAAGCGTAGTGGGAAACTCGGGCTCCAGGAGTGTAGGTGTTGTAGCCATAGTTGTAGGCTTGGCACATGGCACCGACGACCATGGCGAAAAGGAAGATAGCAATCTGGAAGAATGTGTCAAATATTAATTTATATGATAATTTCAGAGCAGATACTTATTTTAGGCATTACAGTTATAGTTTTATTCATAGTATTCTCTTCATTCAATTTTTTCAAATTTCTTCACCATTGAAAAAAGAAGGAAATATTTGCCTTCTTGAATAAGAAGGCAAATATTTCCTTCATGAATTTTTTAAGTAGTTTTGAACAAGCTTAATTTCGCAATAAATTGATTGTATATAGTACTATTGAAATATAGTACTATACTATTGATAAATTGATACTATTGAAATATAGTA
>BMAW01097174.1:129800-146178 GCA_019974015.1 Nephila pilipes
AATATAGTACTATACTATTGATAAATTGATACTATTGAAATATAGTATCAATTTATTGCAGTGCAAATAAATAGATACTATATTTCGACGCTTTCTTTGGTAAGTGGTTTTAGTTACTGATTTACTTTAAACTTATTATTATTTAAACTTATCACAGATTATTTAAGGAAACTTATAAATTAATGAAAAGGTATTATTTGTTTTTAAATTAATAATTTAGTGAAAAAATAATAATAATAGTATCCTGTTGCCTATGTATTGTTTTTTGGATGTCAGGTTATAAATTAGGAAATTTAAATCATTAGGAAAGAAATAAGAGAATTTACTTAAAGGATTAGAATACACTGAGAAACATAGGACTAAAACTAAATACTAATAAATTTTATGATATTTAAGTAATATCTTAACATATTTTCTTGAAAATAGATTCGAACATAGAAGAATAAATAACTCTCTAAAAATTTTTAATATTTGAGGCAATCATTCTTCTCAGGCAGCAAAAAATCCAGCATTTTAACAGCAATTACTTTCACTACTTAAATTTATTGCTAGGATCTGAAATTACTTTTAAATTAATAAAATTATTTTCTTTTCAAGAGCGTTTTTATTACCTTGCTGTTATTTGCTTTCTTTTCTAGTTGGGATGAATTAATTTTTCATTTACTTATTTCATTTTGTTAATCGCAAACGATTCAAAATCGGGGCATTGTAAAACTTCTCTTATAAAAGGAATACATGGTAATATTGGGATCTCCGTACGTATTGGATCGAATTAATTCAGATTTCATTTTTTTCATTCAACTGATATGAAGCGTTCTTAAAAACAAGAAATACAAAATTTTAAAAACTTTCAAAATACAAAATTTCGTAGTTAGAAATATAAAGACATATAAAATAATACTTACAACAGTCTTCATGATTGGAAAATTACTTTGCTTGTCTCACAAGATCAGCAAGTAAATCTTTGTGTGAGGCTCACATATTTATATACCTATTTTGCCGTAGCATAATTTAATAGCACCATTAATTCAAGTTAGACTTATGAAACAAGAAAAAAACAACGAAGGATTGGTGAGCCGTTAGATTAATAAAAATCGATTTGATTGGTTATTGGCCTTCCACGCCTTTCAAACGTCATCAGGAAACCCCAACATACCCCCCAACAACTGTTCCATTCACTGACAGTTCAGCTGACATAACCAGAAGAATCATAAATTCAAGGACAAAAAAGCTTCTTCTGAAGCTCATAGAACATCCATGGCCAAGATCACCTATTTAATTAAAAAAGAACCACACCCAATCTCCACACGTTTGACCTTGGATTTATGATATGTCCCTGAAAGGTTAAACTCCTTTGGTAGGATGAGCGCTTGAGAAGAAAACAAAGTTTGAAAGACGTCATTATTACAAATATCAACATTTTTTTTTATATATATATATATTAGTAAAAACAAACAACTAGTTTCTAGTGGGTTAACTCTGTGAAAGATTACAATCTTTATTAGTAGACTCCAGGGTCGAATTCCTAAACGCCTCAGTATTTTATAATTGCAAAGCACTTTTTTTAATCGGTATAAAATATTATTTTACATTAATTGATAGTTTTAAGTATTTTGAAATATTTTTTTTTCTTTTTCTTTCCTTATTTTCTTAAAAGTTTACGAGGTTTCAAAGTTATGAATTTTCAAATTTAACGAAATTAAATTACTATAAAATTCATTCAAAAAGTATTTAAATCTTTTCTATTTTATGTTTCAGCTTTTTGTGTTTTAACTTTCTGTTTTATTTCATTTTATTTTTGGTTAATTAATTAACAAAACAACCATATTATAGTTCACAGACTATCACATCATAAACAAATTAATCATATCAATCATAAATTCACTGCATTAATTTCTAAGAAACTACACAATTAAATAAATCATTAAAAACTAAAGTCAAATTATTATAACTGATACAAAAATTATAATTAATTAAACAATCTAAAATTAAATCTTAAAAACAAAAATAAAACTCAATAATTCACAGAAAACTAAAAAGACAAATCACAATGAAAGAAAAGTAAAAATTTAGAATAATCGAAACAAAGTAATTAATACTTTCCATACTTTGGAATGGAATAATACATGTTTATAACGTTGTTACTGATCAAACCATCCCACTTCAGTGAATTACAATATAAAAATTATGATAGCAAACAAAAATGTAACAAAATTCTGAAAATCAACCATAGAAAAGAGAAGAAAATAAACTTAGTACAAATATTAATCAAATTCTGCTGAACTGTTAACAGCAAAAATATACATAAATAAAAAAAAAAACTAAAAAAAAATTAATAAAAATCCAAAAAAATATTAATTAAACAAAAAAATCTCAAAAACAAATTTATTAAACCAAAAATAATCATCCAAAAGACAAAATGTAAAAAAAATACTAATGACACGTCATCATAAATAGTGTCGAAACTTTTAGAGACAATGATCAACAGCTGAAAGCAAAAACTTTATAACCGTATAAACCATTTAAAAAGCATAAAAATAAAAAGCAAGCAATACTATAACCAAAATTTTAAGAATAAGTAAAACATCACATATTTCATACGTAAGCCTATCACTACTCTCCATGAAAGAATTCACCTCCAAAGTAAACACTGATTGATTGATTCAAAAGAAAGCAAGCCAATAAATTAGATTTAAAGAAACCAAAAAATTTTTTTTACTATTAAGATTACTAGCAGAAAATTAAGGAAAATATAAAAAAAAACCAATATTAAGCATATTTAAAGAGAACAAAATTAACGTTAGATAGTAAAAGATAACATTTATATAAGAATTAAAATTAGCAAAAAATAAATAAATAAATAAAATAAAATAAACAAATAAAAATAAATAAAGGAGTCCTCAACTAGATTAAAAAACCTATTTATTAAAAAAATTAATATTAAAAGAGTTAGAGAGAGAAAAATAGACTCATACACATATATAGCACACACACACACACACACTCACTCGCACGCACACACACACACACACACGCACACACACACACACACACACACACACACACACACACACACACACACGTACAGTGATTTGCTTTAATTTTAATAATTTCTCTTAATAATAATTTGATTTTTAAATTTTTTCGTATTCTCTAATTGAGAAGTAAAGAGTTCATTTTTATTTACTGATCCAATTCCAAATTATTCTTTTATTTATTAGATCACGAGCTCAAAAAATTTGTTTCACCACTTGCTCATGGTTGTAAATCGGTCAGAAATAATCCCTACTAGACTTTCTGTCTGTAGCTGAAGTCCCTAGGAATCCCTACACCTATGCCTCATCGTATATTACGAGCTGGAAAATCCCGACTGTAAAATTCAATGCGCGGCGAAATGTTTCTCTCTCCCGATATTCGTATGGTGTTTTCACGTCGGCCCCGCAAAACGCCGCCCGGCGCACCACCACGCGCATGCGCAGCGCCAAAAGCACGCGTACATGGCAAATGCGCAAAACTTGCATCGCACAGCGCAAAGGCATGGCGCAGTACGCACGCGCCAAAACGCCGCGCACGCCAGCTGCACATTTTGCGCAGAAACACATCGCGCGCCAGCACCGCGCATTTGCGTACCGTACAGCGCTGCTGGCTGTTTTTACATCTAATAAGTTTGTGTAATGTTAAAAATAAATCCTTACACTTTTATTTTCAAAAAAAATGTCATAAAAGAAATTCTACTTTTAATGGAAAAGTGAAAACTTATTAAAAAAACACCTTAAGAATTTTTTAAACAGCACATAAAAATATGAAGAAAGTATTTCAGAGTTCATTGTAGACATAGCTTTTCTTGTGAAAATAAGTTTTCTCATTTTTTGTAGAAAAGATATTTCAACAAATAATTACGAAGATCAGAAGATCAGCAAAAGGTTACATTTAATTAATTACAAACCTTAGATTATTTATTATTATTATTATTTTTTTTGAATCTTAATATAGAAATATATTGAGCAGTTCATTTAAACAATATTTTTTCAGTTCTTGTTGTAACAATTATTCAAAACTCTGTTTTTGAAAAGCGAGTTTTCATTGTTGCTATAGAATTCTAGGTTTTAAATTTTTAACAGTAAATGCCAAAATAACAACAAAAAAATATTTATGAAATTTATAAATTGCTAAGCGAAAATGCTCAGTGTAGTGTAAAAATATTACCTAATCAGTATGCATTTTTTTTATTGCAAATCAACTCTGATATAAAAATATATTAACTTATTACCTTAATTTTTGATTAAAATATTCTGAGGTGTTTTTTTAATTATAAATGGCTCATCTCTTATATTTTTAAGTTAATAAAATTCTTCAAGTAATTCACTTATATTGTCCACATTTAGGCATTAATTAGGTAATTTCTTTATTTGCTCTCAATCATCTTTAAAACTATGATTGTGACTTTCGCTTGGTTGATATATAAGAAATTTTTTTTGCTTCAAAGAAGATTTTTAATTTTGATTTCTTATGTTGTTATATAGATTTAAAAATTTAATGTTCTGTATATGAAATTATATATATATATATATAAATCTTTTGTATGAATAATGTTTTTTATTGCCCGAAGGTGAATTTTTTTTGAAATTGGCCATTACAAGCTGAACTAGTTTAGAAATAAATTCGAATATAGGAAAAGAATCTTAATTTGAACTTGTAATCAGACCTACATGTTATAAATAGTGTAATGCTTTCTTTCGATTTTAATTTAATGAGTTAAACCTTTTTTAAAACAAAGTTCATGACTGTTGCTCAAAAACTTTGAAGTTGATCAAATTTGATTTCTTTTTTTAAAAAAAGTTCTAGGATTAATGCTGTAGGAACAAAATTTTTTTTTTTATTAAGAATCCAAAATTTTATTAAAACTATCTAAATTATTTTAAATACATAAGTTATTTTGAACACATTATTTAATTATTTAACCCTGTTTCATAATAGTTTGTGCAAAAATTAAATACAAATACATTATTTTTTAATTTTAAAATTCAAAATCTATCTCAATTGTTAACGGATAGATTATTGTAAAATTGAAACACACGATTAGTATTCCTATTTTCCTTTAATGTAATTGGCACTCAAACTCATTTGAAGCAGAAGGTACTGTCAGGTATCTCATCACCGAGTTCAAAATTGTGAGTCGGTTCCAATAGGTCCCTTGTGTCACTTCTTGCTTTGTTAATAAACAATCAATCAGTCAGTCTCAAAATTACATTGAAACCATTACTAACACATCTTTAAGATATTGAAATTTTCATACGAAGACATTTTTTTTTTTTTTTTATTTCGCATTTTTTGCCTCATAGCCATTGTAATGATTAAGACTTGCTGATGGAAAATTAGAAATAAAATTTCGTCTTTTTTTTTTTTTTTATTTGGTATCATGTTTCATTTTCAAACAAACTTATTTAAATAAGCATACCTTTTATTGCAACTAATAACAACAGAAAACTTATTTTTAATAGTTAATTAAACAAATAAAACTCAAGTTCTTATAATCTGGGATTTTTGATTAATCAGTTATCATAATAAACTTAAAAGAACACCAATGCTTCTCAGAAATGATAAATAATGTGTACTTTCACTACATCAGATTTAATTTTATCTTTCTTTATAGAAATATAACTGGAATCAGAATCAGTTCTAAATAAGTATATAATAATTTACATTTTTTTCTTTATAATTATGTTATTTTTAAATTTGCAAATTTAATCAGTTCTTTTGCTGCAATGTACTTCTACTGAACAGAGTACATAAAATTTATAACATTCTGAGAAAATACTTATCATCCACTTTGATCACTTAAGCTTTCTTAATTTACATGTAAACACATTTTATTGAAATCAATTTTGATGAGTGCTGCGTACGCTGCCGCCGCAGCGCAAGCCGCGCCGACTCAAAATTATAAGTCGTTACTCAAAGAATAAATTTAAATGATGACTACGTTGCTTGACATGCAGTAAGTGACATTTCTCAGTTCATTTTTCAATCTTCCACATCTTACTAATACAAAAAACTGAAATTCTGATAGATTTTCTGTGATACAACCCTATTTTTTACAAAATGTCTTACACTCAGAGAGCTCTAGATTTTTTTTTAGACTGCTCGAGCTCATATATATATATATATATATATATATATATATAGATATATATATATATATATATATATATAACATATATATTAGCGTAGTAAATTAATTTCATTTTTTAAACTATTGTATATCATAGCAATTAATTTTACGTTGGGAGTGAAAATGTAAAAAAATGAGGAGAACTTTTACTTTTAATTTCTACGACTAATAAACGAATGACATGCTTTCCTTTCTTGCAATTCTGACCAATATGAAGAAAATAAATATTTGTTAACAATTTGAATTTGAAACTTTTTTTAATGAAGTCATTGCAAAACAATTAGATTAAAACAGAGGCAGTCAAGATTTTTTAAAATCTTTTTTTAGAAAAAATAATATAATATCTTGATCATTAGAAGTGGGGTTTCTTGATGAAAAATAATGCAGAACTTTCACATATTTTCATGCAAAGAAGTTTTTTTTTCATCAGTTATCAGAAATTTTAGATGTCTTCTTGTTCTTCAGTTTGTGGAATATGTAAAACTCTAAAAAAATATTTTGGTGATTTTTCCTCTTAAACGTTATGTGTGTGTGAAGAGAGAGATCTGCGGATATAGAACTTTTAAAATTGTAGAATTATCACTTCTTTTCAGAATATCTGCCTTTTAGTAACAATTTCGATTATAGAAAAAATTCAATATATATATATATATATATATATATATATATATCATAATGATTTAATTCAATAATTACCTAAATAATAAATTAACTTTTCTATTCTATCTCATTTCCTAATACAAAAGTATTAAAAAGTTCATTTCTATTTCCTGATCCTTCCAAAGTATATCCTATAATTTTATTACATCACATCTTAGAAAGTTAATTCTGCTTAAACTAATTGTAAATCTATCAAAAACAATCCCTTTTGAATTCCTATCTACTATTTCCCCTATGGAATCCTTATTCTTACCACGTGCTTATGACGTTGAGTAAATTTTTCCTAGTATATAAACAAACACGCAATAAAAAAAAAACGTTCTCTCTTTCATACTGCACCTTGCTCGTTTTCCATACGCTGTTCTGCTCTTCTTGTAATTAGTGTAACAACTGCCCTAATGAAAATGGTCTCTCTCACAGCTTTAAATAAAAGTTAAAAGTCACTAAACTCGAATGTTATTGATAGTATGTTACATTTAGCCGGCGGATAAGAGTTCTTCATGAATTGAAACTTATTGATTTAGATTTTGATAACAGGAGAGTGAAACCGTGCCGACAATTCTACTGGAATTCCATTTCCGACTGACCAGAATCATACCAGGAAACCCCGCATGAAAGCCGCCTGCAGAAATCAACAGCGATGCCAGTCTTTACTTACGACCATCGTGCCGTTGCAATGCCGATTAGAAATCTCCATCAATTTTCAGGACTTTTTTTTCTCAATGCATATCTTTTGAGATGTTCAATATGGCCGACTATATCATTCGAAACAAACAAAGTGAACTTTTAATTAGGAAGCAGTACAAGCCCTACATGTAATGTAGACTTAGAAAGAAAAATATATATTTCATCAGGATTGCGTCAAGCTAGAAGTTAAATTTTAATTTTCAATGATTTGTTAAATTTATAAAAATTAAATTAATTTCCTAGTAGTAATATTTAAAGCACTATTTCTGTAAATTGATTATTGTGATAACATTGCCTGATGTGTAATTGAAATTGGTATTCATTTTAAATTTTTAGTGCTTAGTTCTTATGAAATATAAAAAAGTTAACATATTTTTTGGAATTTGATTAAATGTTATAAAAGTGTTTTTGAAAATATTACATCATGTGTTGTGTATTATCAAGTTTGGAATTGTTCAAGGAATTCTGGTTTCTAAAAGTTTTTAACTATAAAAAAAAAAAAAAAATGTGATATTATTATACATAGATGAAATAGCTTTTGAATTTAATTCTAAATGGATTTTTAGGCCACAGTCATGTAAAGAAATAACATTTTTATTTTGTGTGTGTGAAATAAAACAAAAGTTTGTTTTATATTTAATATTTCAGAATTTGCCACGCCGCGCCGCGCGCGCATGGCGAAGCGCGCGGCAGCGATAATGAATAATATGAATAAATAATAAATTAATAAAATGAATAAGCATTCTAGTTTGACATGCGAACAAGTGTAGCGCAGTTTGTAATACATTTTCTTCAGCTAATTTTGAAAAAGGTTGGTTTAGAAATTGTTGTAGACTAAAGACAATGAAAAGTAATAAATAATACAAACATACTTTATAACTATTTTTAAGTTAAAGTAATACTTGTGCAGCAATTTTAAAAAAACACTCTATGTCTGTATCACCATGTAAGAAACAAAGTTTAGGTTTTTTGCATGTTCATTCTTCTTAGAGATGCATATGAAAATTTATATGATATTGGATACTATGTCAGAGTCTTGTCATCAGTGATCAAAATGCAATTGAATTAGAATTATCCAATTAATCTTTTGAAATATTTATACTTATGTATAATACTTTTGATTTACAAAATGCCATATCTGTTGTATTTGTATTTTTTTTTACAGGTTCAAAATTTGGTAGATGTTTAAGCACATTACTACACACAGCAAATTTATCTTTTAATTAGTATTTAATATTTTGAATATCTTTTAAAATTGTATTTGTTCTAAAAAAATTAGAAGGGATTCAAGGCATAAAATTTTTTAAATTTTAAAATATGAATATTTAGGTATGCTTAATGTAAACATAACTCTAAATTTTCAAATTTAGATTTTTTCTTCTTGACACCCTGTAAGATAAAGGTTATGTTAGAGACTAACTTGCCATCGTCTTGCGGAGGGAAAAATTATAATGATTTAACTTTTAATTCAATAATTACCTAAATAATAGATAACTTTCTATTCTATCTCATTCCTAATACAAAAGTAAAGAAGTTCATTCTATTTCCTGATCCCTTCAAAGTATCCTATAATTTTATTACATCACGCGCTCTTGAAAAGGATTAGTCTGTAAACTAATTATAAATCTATCAAAAACAATCCTTTTTTTGATTCCTATCTATATTTCCCCTGGAATCATATTCTTACCACATTAGCATGACGTTTTGATGGGAATTTTCCTAGTATATAAGCAAACACGCAACGAAAAACGTTCTCTCTTTCATACTGCGCTGCTCGTTTTCATACAACTGTTCTGCTCTTCTTGCTTAATTGATGTAACCAGCTACTAATCAATGGTCTCTGCAACTTAAATAAAAAAGTAAAGTCACTAAGCCTCAGATGTTATTGATAGTATGTACATATATATATGTATATATATATATATATATATATATATATATATATATATATATATATATATATATATATAATAACTGTTTTCAATTTTATTATTTTTATTTTGGTTTATAGAAGATTTTAGAAAAGGTTGATGATTTTTTATCATTCAGTAATCTTATTTGCAAATCACATTTAACACTTTTCACAATTCTCTGGATAATATCCAACTAGACAAAGAAAATGTAAACGCATTATTGATAAATTGATAAACAGATATAATGGAATACATTTACATCCTATGAATGTTTAGCGATAAGATTACTTTCAATTTTCATTACGTTTCACAAAGGAAAAAACAAAACCTGAGATAAAAACCAAGGCCCACTTTTCTTCCCCCCCATAATAAGATAAAATTTTAAGTTCGTAACGACTGATAACATTCATTATAAAATTAAATAAATTTCAATAATTTTTTTTTTTTTGCTAGATGTTCTTTACCGATGGCAAGTTTCCTGGGCTAAAACTTCAATTTTCGAAGCCGCCGCGCCGCGCATGCGCTGCCGCGCAGCATGTGGAAATCTATTGTTTTAAATCATTTGGAGTTTGTAAGTATATCAGAGATATGAATATTTTTTTTTGGCCCTGCATCCAAAACTGATATCTTCCGTATAAACATCCCCCCATGATATTTGTAGAGTATGGGATTAATAATAACATATATTGTATTGTACATAGAATAATTCTCTTTATACGTATAATTCAACTTTTTTGTCTATTCCTTCTAAGTTGTTTATTCATTTTTAAATTAGTTAAATCCTCTTTTATTTATATAATATACTGCTACATAGATATACCAACTATGCTTAATTTTGACAGTTTTATTTTCTAACTAAATAAAACTGTTGATCTTGAAAAAGTTTTTTAAATGTCCAGTTTTATTTTTAAAGATTTCGCTACTATTTATCTGTGTGTATATTTCTTTTCTTTCAATTTTATATGAAGTTTAAGTTTAATAAGTAATCATGAATGTTTTTATGTTTTTTGATGATAATCTTTTCTTCACCTTCTGGTCTCTTCTCTGTTGAAGGAGTAATTAGTTCATTATCGTCATCTTTATTAAAGGAACAGAGTGTATTATTTTGAAACGAAACTTAATTTTCATTCCAATGCATTCGTTTCTTATTTATTTTCGTCACTTGCCCGTGCTATGCCTGAGAAGAGCTCCATTGTTCCTCTTTTAGCCCAATTTTGGAAACCACACCCCACTTTTACAAATCTTCAAAGCTAGTCAGCCTTCAGAGTTCGGATCATACGATGTGGAATTTCCCTTCATATTCGCTCTCACCTTTTTTTAAATTCCGCCTTTTCTTTTATCTTCTTCTTCTTCTTTTTTTTTAAAAAAAATTCTCACTTTTCCTTCTGCCCTGTTTATTCTTTGCGATGTCGCTTTCTGGATTATTCTCTTTCCGCCATCGCCTTAATTCGCTTGTCTACGTTTAACCTTGCTGTTGACCAAATGACAATTGGTACAATCTCTATCAACGACAACTGTTTAGAGTGATGCAAATGGTGTTTGACACGTAATGACTCGATGAATGAATAAAAAATTAATAAATGAACCGATGAATTTAACGTTAAATTCTGTGTGAAAACAAAAGGAGGACACGTGTAAAAGTGATGCTGTTACTGTTAAGCAATCTGTCTTCAACCTTATGCTAGTTCTTTAAAACTATACGATAGGTATTTTTTACAATAGTAGTAAGGTGATTATCTGTGTAATATATTTCGAATTGATCGAAAAGGTTTAAAATAATTTTACGTTAAATATGCTCAGTATAAACGAAAAAATCTTTATAAATATTTATATGACAGTTATATATATTTATTTGTGTATAAAAATTGTTTGTATGCATTTGTATGATTTTTCAAGAGAAATTTCCACTGTATCTACGATTTTTTCACTTATTTTTACTGACTGAAAATCATGACAAAATGAACTTGATATAAGCTCATTTCTTTTTTAAAAGCACAATAAGTTCTCCTGATATAATTTTCTCTGATTAACATTTATTAAAATAATAAATTAATTTTCTTAAGATTATTTATAATTTCAGAGATAAATGAAGATAAGGATAAAAGTTTATTTTCATCTCTGAAATGGGTATTTTGATTTCTTTTGAGCAATGATATCTTTTTCACAAAGTCTTTTCTTCCGATAAATAGTAACTCTTTTCTTCTAAAGATAATTACTTGTTAAAGTTGCAGTTATATGTTAAATTTAACTTCCCTAGAACATAGTTTTTTACATGAAGTGTAATATAGAATAGAAAGAGAAACCAACCCACGGCGTACTGCCATCCACATGAACATTATTATTTTAATGAATTTCTTGTTTTGTATAATTATGTTTACGAAACTGTGTTATAGTGTATTATAAATTGATTTTTTAGAAAACGTAAATTAAAAATAATATTAATAAAAGGACAATTATAAATTATACGTTATTGTTAAACTTATAAGCCAGTTATGTTGAATTGTTATACATACATATTTTTTTGGTTATATTTTCATTTTATGCAAGTGTTACAAAAGAAATATCCTAATCTAGAAACAACTATGTCAAAGTCTGAAGTGCAAACTTTTCGGACAAGTTAAATTAAAATAACCTTTAAAAATAAAAAAAAAAAAAAAAAACCTGTGAGATACTACCAGTAGAAACACAGACGATATTCAATAAATAATAGAATTCATTCCATAGTTTTTTTTTAAGCATATTTCTGCCTGCCTTGCAGCATGAAACGCGTTGCCGCGCGTAAAGGCACATTACCACAGCCTTTTCCGCTTTTGCCGCCGCCGCCGGCAAAAGCAGCAGCCGCTGTAAAAAAAACGCTACGTAAGGCAGCGTTGCGTACGCCAGCCGGCTACAAAAGTACGCTGCGCGCACGCCGTACGCCGCGCAAAAGCGCACATACTTTGCCGAAGCAATCAAATATTGAAAACAAGTACGAAATTTGTTGGGTAATTTTTAAGAACCATAAAAACACAAGATTTAAACTTAAATGCAAATTTAAGGATTTTCACTCAAGGATTTCAGCCAAATAGGTTTCGTTTCAACAACATTGGCGAAAAACCATTTTATCTTAAGTAGCCACAAAAGATTAAATATCGCAAAGCGAGGGAGGGCGATGAAAAAATCAGTTTTCTTGAGAGCCACTGATTAAGAGAGCAAGTCATCATCTTCTCTACGATCCTATCCACTGCATTGTACCATTAGATATCGTTTCTATTTATGGAGATATTCTCATTGAAAATTCATATTTTACTCGCTTTTTATTGCCATTTTTTAATTTATGTTGACGAAAAGTACTTGTATAATCAGTATAGAAAGGACAGGAAAATAATTTCATTTTCAACAACATTCTACCTACAAGAATTTGGTTGTTTTTTAGAAAATAATTTTATAAATGTTCTTTAAAACAAATGTATTAAATGTAAACCCGAAAAATATCAATTAATATTTTAGTTAATATTAAATGCTTATTTAAATATTCATAATTATTTGATTGATAAGTATTATTAGAAATTACATTTTAAAGCATGATCTCCATTAATTAGCATAACTGCATAAATCACAGATTCTTCAGATTGAAGGTCATTTACTCAAATCTAGAACGGTATGGGTATTTCATAATAGAAGTCACTCGAAAGTTCTGTTAAAGCAAAATGAATAAAATTAACTATATAAGCAATTTTCAATATTTTTAGAAAAAAAAAACTTTTGTTCAAAATAGGAAAATGGACAAAATGCTTATTTAAAATATATTAATCAAGGTTAGTGTATGTTGAATGAAGTTTCACTCTAAGTTGGAGAGTTAAGACATATTGGGAAAAAAAAATCAAAATTTTATTTATAGTTCTTGACCTTGGAATTAAGCCTTTAGAATCTAACGATATCTCTTATCAAAGGTTGTTTGAAGAAAAATTAAAATATAAAATTATTTTTTATCCTTTTTCATGATAATAAATTATCATTTATTAAGTATTTAAAGTTGTTTTTTGTTCCTAATTTAAAAACACCAAAACATTACAATCGATAATTGAAAATGTTCACTGTCTATGATATTGTTTATAATCGTTATTAACTTAAAATTTATGGTGCATTGTCATCAAACATTTTTAAGTGTTTATTAACTGTGCTATTACTCATATGTTTTGTCAATAATGCACATTTGTATGCAGTATCGCATTTTTTTCTCAAATGGCGTTTTCACGAGCTCTAAACAACGACAAAAAGCAAGTTTTTGATTATTTGCTGTCATTAAAGAATTAGAAGCTTTGCCGAAATATAAATAAAATTGAGTGCAGTTTTGGCCAAACAATCTGTACCCAAAACTAAAATTTCAGTGTCCTCTATGGCCATCTAGTACTTTCATATTATATGAAACCATCATATTGAACACGACTGGTATCGAAATAACTTTTGTTTGGATAAAATGTACTATTACATTAAAATAACATTATTTGATTTCATTGGTTAAAAGAAATCACGATAGAATTAAGTGTTCTAAAAAAGAAACAGAAATATGTAATCTATGGTAATTAAAGGTCATTTTGAAGTATCAATAAAACTCATCGTTAGACTAATAATATTATTTCTTTAAAAATAACTATTTCAAGAGGCTAAAATAAAATGTTTGAGTTACAGTAAAATTCATTATTTTTTGGAAGTGACTATATTGTTCTGGCAAAGCCGTAGCCACTTTTAGCAAACGCGTACCTGCTGCCGCCTTTTAGTAAAGGCGTAAAGCGCCATGCAAAAGTACGCTTTAATTGCTTTTGTCCCTTCTATGCTGTACCATCATTTGACAGTACCTTCATGCCTTTAAAATTTTAAAAGCCTACATTTGGCTGACCTACTACCTGCTGGCTTCAAATTACTGCAAATACACCATTGCTTTCCTTAGCAAACAAACTAAGTAGTAAATGTACAAATGTTTTTTTATAGCAACATATAGCAGTGGCCATTGCCTTCTTCCCTCCAGCAAGCCTCTACGTAAAGGCTGTTGAAAAGGCCGTATTTCTCTATACTAACCATGCCATCACCAAACAAAAAGGTAAAAGCGTATAGCCAAGTATTTGGCAAGTACTTCTTACTTTCTACAAAGTAAGAATATACACTGGCCTTCCAGGCTTAAGTAAAGCTGTAAATAGCATGCTTGACACGCCTTATGCTAAGGGCATGGTTTACACAAAGGATATCGAAAATCACAATAGTACTAGAGAAATATGTATGTTTCTGGATATATTTAATAGACTTTTTGTTAGTAAGAGTAAGTTTATCTGAATGTTTCTGAAAGAATTCCTGATTTAATTAATTACGTAGATAAGAATCATGCTTTTCATAGCGACGGAAATGATAGATGAAAAAATATTTGCAAAAGTAAAATAAGCATTGTAAAATAGAATTGTTGATTCTGAGATTCGATAGTCTTTACATATATATGAATAAACATTTTGATCTCACAGATCACTTTTTTAAGCTTTAAATTCAAAAAAAAGCAAAAGAAATTTTTCTAGAATTTTAGTTAAGTAGAATTTAACTTGATAATGAACTGGTATATTATATAGAGTCAACAAAAATAACAAAAGTAATATCTATACATTTAAATTATTATTGTTGTTGTTACTTTTCATTTTTTAATCACAGAGATTGTTTGTGGAATTTCTGGCTAAAATGACCTGGATATATATTCAATAAAACATATTAGTTTTTTCCTTCTTGTCAAGTATGAATGGTGCTGTGTCAGAGAGCTGCTCATGATATTATATGCAAAATTTTGCAGCTGATAAGTTTGAATTAAAATTTTCATTATGTTACAAATACTTTAATTTTAAATAAAATCTTTCGGAGTATTTACGTACATTTATTGTTTTGATTTTTTGCGTGATTATGAAAATACTTCAAAAATTGAATTTATCAAATTATTACTAAAATAATACAAAAATGTACATTTTGGGTCGCATATCTTGTTTAACTTCTCCCAAATAAACGTTAAAATCTCATTAATATATGATATTTATTTTTGTTTTTTAGGTTATTGAAAATTTGACTATGATAGTGATATGGAAAGTGATGAAAAGTGCGCTATAAAATTTCACAGCTTTTTTAGGTAGGAGGATCTTTTTTTTTTCTCTTTTTTAGCTACTGTTGGAAGCAAATCAATTGTCATTAGTTTCAATTTAATTTTAATTTAATTAATTGTCAAAACAATAAATTCAAGATTACTACATTTGGCAATGTTATTTTAAATTAAATACTATTTATTTCTTGTTTAGAGAGTTATGTTAAAATACATTGATCAAGATAAATAATGGAATAACTGACACATGTAAATAAAAATTATTGCTTTAATTATAGAGTTGTAACTCGTTGTATAAACAATATAAAACATTACTTAAAAATTTGGTAGTATAATATAGACATAAAACTTATGCTACTTTTCAGGCAAAACAACTGAAAATTTGAAATTCGACAATTGGAAATATTTGCATTTCTTTCTCTTTGGATGGAAGCATTGATATTTATTTTTTATGTTATTATTACAAACATAATTTTCTTTAATAATTACTTTCATGCGAGAGGGAAAATGAAATTTATGCAAAATGCTTCTATCTCATCTTTTGATTATTTTAATCATCATTGATTCAGATATTTTTTTGTATATGTCTAAAATGGAATATATTTTACATTTAACTTCTTTCAAACTTTTATTTAATTCGTTCATTTTACAAAAAATTACCGCCGGAGCTTAAAAACTGGTTTAATTTTGCAGTCAATTATTCTATAAGATGTTTTTTAGGTATGCAATAATTACTTTTAATCAGGACATATTTTATCTCAATTAATTATAAAACTGGCCATTACTTTTATTCCATAAACACGAGTTCCTGTCACAATTTTGATTTATTTTAGTATTTTGAGT
>BMAW01097174.1:147320-189177 GCA_019974015.1 Nephila pilipes
AAATATTTTGGTGATTTTTTTCCTCTTCCAAACGTTATGTGTGTGTGAGAGAGAGAGAGAGAGAAAGAGAGAGAGAGAGAGATCTGCGGATATAGAACTTTTAAAATTGTAGAATTATCACTTCTTTTCAGAATATCTGCCTTTTAGTAACAATTTCGATTATGAAAAATTCAATATATATATATATATATATATAATAACTGTTTCAATTTTATTATTTTTATTTTGGTTTATAGAAATTTTAGAAAGGAGTTGATGATTTTTATGTTCGAAGTAATCTTATTTACAGAAATCACATTTTAACACTTTCACAATTCTCCTGGATAATATCCAATAGACAAAAGAAAATGTAAACGCATTATTGATAAATTGATAAACAGATATAATGGAGCCATTTACATCACATGAATGTTGCTTGATAAGATTACTTTCAATTTTCATTACGTTTCACAAAGGAAAAACAAAACCTGAGATAAAAACCAAGGCCCACTTTTCTTCCCCCCCCATAATGAATAAAATTTAAGTTCGTAACGACTGATAACATTCATTGCTAAAATTAAATAAATTTCAATAATTTTTTTTGCTAAGTGTTCTTTTACCAAATAGCTTAAGTTTCCTGAGGCTTCAAAACTTTATTTAAATTAAAAAAAACTATTCGAAAGAGGATACTTATATTTAATATTTATCTTATATATAAATGACTATACGCATCTTTAATGCTTAAAGATAATTGCATAAAAAAATTTTTGACTGAAAAAATATTAAGGTTTTGGCTGTCAATTCAAATGGAAAAAAAATGTATCTGGTATTATATTTTCCACAAATTTAAGAGTATTACTTTTATCACAGAATCATATGTATACGAAGTTCGTCTTTTTCCTTGGGGGGCTTTTAATTTCAATTACCTAATGCTATGCGTCTAAAATAATTTTTCTTGAAACAGATATACTATATTAGAAAAAATCTATAGGAAGTCTACCTTTCTGATTCTCTGTAAGGAAATTATCTTGAATTAAATAAATAAGTAGAATATTGGTAATCATATTTCTGAAGAAGGAATGTCATAAAGAGTAAACTAGATTTAATTAATTTAATACGCATGCATATTTTCTTTTATTTTAATTTTCTCATAAGTTGCCCAAATCGTATAGTCTTGTTTTACTGTGTCTCAGCTGCTTAAAGATATGGAAATCTATTGTTTAAATCATTTGGAGTTTGTAAGTATATCCAGAGATATGAATATTTTTTTTTTATGGCCCTGCATCCAAAACTGATATCTTCCGTATAAACATCCCCCCATGATATTTGTGAAGTATGGGATTAATAACTAACATATATTGTATTGTTACTAGAATAATTCTCTTTATACGTATAATTCAACTTTTTTGTCTATTCCTTCTAAGTTGTTTATTCATTTTTAAATTAGTTAAATCTCTTTTTATTTATATAATATACGCTACATAGATATACCAACTATGCTTAATTTTGACAGTTTATTTTTCTAACTAAATAAAACTGTTTGATCTTGAAAAAGTTTTAAATGTCAGTTTATTTTTAAAGATTTCGCTACCAATTTATCTGTGTGTATATTTCTTTTTCTTTCAATTTTATGAAGTTTAAGTTAATAAGTAATCATGAATGTTTTTATGTTTTGATGATAATCTTTTCTTCACCTTCTGGTCTCTTCTCTGTTGAAGGAAGTAATTAGTTCATTATCAAGTCATCTTTTATTAAGGGGCAAATTAATATTATTTTGAAACGAAACTTAATTTTCATTCCAATGCATTCGTTTTCTTATTTATTTTCGTCACTTGCCCACGTGCCTATGCCCTTGAGAAGAGCTCCCATTGTTCCTCTTTAGCCCAATTTTGGAAACCACACCCAACACCTGGAAATCTTCAAAGCTAGTCCTTCAGAGGTTCGGATCATACGATGTGGAATTTCCCCTTCATATTCGCTCTCACCTTTTTTAAATTCCGCCTTTTCTTTTATCTTCTTCTTCTTCTTTTTTTTTTTTAAAAAAAAATTCTCACTTTTCCTTCTGCCCCTGTTTGGTATTCTTTGCGATGTCCCTTTCTGGATTATTCTCTTTCCGCCATCGCCTTAATTCGCTTGTCTACGTTTAAGCCTTGCTGTTGACAAATGACAAGCAATTTTAATCTCTATCAACACGACAACTGTTTAGAGTGATGCAAATGGTGTTTGACACGTAATGACTCGATGAATGAATAGCATTCATAAATGAACCATTAATTTAACGTTAAATTCTGTGTGAAAACAAAAGGAGGACACGTGTAAAAGTGATCACTGTTACTGTTAAGCAATCTGTCTTCAGCCTTATGCTAGTTCTTTAAAACTATACGATAGGTATTTTTTACAATAGTAAACAAAGGTGATTATCTGTGTAATATATTTGCCTAATTGATCGAAAAGGTTTAAAATAATTTTACGTTAAATATGTACTCAATTATAAACGAAAAATCTTTATAAATATTTATATGACAGTTATATATATTTATTTGTGTATAAAAATTGTTTGTATGCATTTGTATGATTTTCAAAAATTTCCACTGTACATCTACGATTTTTTTCATGACACACTGACTGAAAATCCTTGTTGACAAAATAAGACTTGATATAAGCTCATTTCTTTTAAGCACAATAAAGTTCTCCTGATATAATTTTCTCTGATTAACATTTATTAAAAATAATAAATTAATTTTCTTAAGATTATTTATAATTTCAGAGATAAATGAAGATAAGGATAAAAAGTTTATTTTCATCTCTGAAATGGAACATTTTGATTTCTTGAGCAATGATATCTTTTCACAAAAGTCTTTTCTTCCGATAAATAGTAACTCTTTTCTTCTAAAGATAATTACTTGTTAAAGTTGCAGTTATATGTTAAATTTAACTAGAACATAGTTTTTACATGAAGTGTAATATAAATTAAGAAAGAGAGAAACCAACCCACGGCGTACTGCCATCCACACTTGAACATTATTATTTTAATGAATTTCTTGTTTGTAGTATAGTGTGTTTACGAAACTGTGTTATAGTGTATTATAGAGTGATTTTAAGAAAACGTAAATTAAAAATAATATTAATAAAAGGATAATTATAAATTATACGTTATTGTTAAACTTATAAGCAGTTATGTTGGTGTTATACATACATATTTTTTTTGAGTTTATATTTTTCATTTATGCAGAATATTTACAAAAGAATATCCTAATCTAGAAGAGCAACTATGTCAAAGTCTAAGAAGTTACAAACTTTTCGGACAAGTTAAATTAAAAATAACCTTTTAAAGTAAAAAAAAAAAAAAAAAAAAAAACCTGTGAGATACTACCAGTAGAAACACGAACGATATTCAACCAATAATAGAATTCATTCCATAGTTTTTTTAAGCATTTTCGATATTACAACCTGTAATACCAAACACGTAGAATGGCCGTTGTTATTCGCGTTTTCAGTTTGTCAACATTCGCCGGTAGTGGCCGAATTCCCAAGGGGACTGATCTCACCCAAAGGGTTTAGAGCTACAACCCCCTCCTGGAAGATAATCACCCACACACTCAACATTTACTGGCAAAAATATTTTGTTACCATTTTTTTGCAACAATAAAGGGTAAGAAATAATAATAATACATATTGGAGCAAAGAACAAATGATAAAACATTATTTCAAAATTCAAAAGAAAATAAAAGTTAACAATGTGTTCACAGAGTGGGACATGATAGTTCTAATATTTTAAAATTTTCATTTTTCTTTCTTTTTTTTTTTTGGAATGCATATCAATCCGTATTCCAATGACGTCACGATTTCCTGCTAATAAAGGATGCTGATAACTCATGCCCACTGTCAGTCTGTCGGCAACAGCTTTGGTACAAGTGATGCACATAAAAAGGAAAAACCCATATATGCAAGGTATACAATTATAAGCACACAATAAGGAATATTGAAAATTTAGAAATGTAATCAAATATTGAAACAAGTACGAAATTTGTTGGGTAATTTTAAGAGCCATAAAAACACAAGATTTAAACTTAAAATGCAAATTTAAGGATTTTCACTCAAGGATTTCAGCCAAATAGGTTTCGTTTCAACAACATTGGCGAAAAACCATTTATCTTTTAAGTAGCCACAAAAAGATTAAATATCGCAAGCGAGGGAGGGGGCGATGAAAAAATCAGTTTCTTGAGAGCCACTGATTAAGAGAGCAAGGTCATCATCTTCTCTACGATCTATCCACTGCATTGTACCATTAGATATCGTTTCTATTTATGGAGATATTCTCATTGAAAATTCATATTTTTATAAACTTTTATGTGCCATTTTAATTTATGTTGACGAAAAGTACTTGTATAATCAGTATAGAAAGGACAGGAAAATAATTTCATTTTCAACAACATTCACCTACAAGAATTTGGTTGTTTTTAGAAAATAATTTTATAAATGTTCTTTAAAACAAATGTTATTAAATGTAAACCAAAGAAAAATATCAATTAATATTTTTAGTTAATATTAAATGCTTATTTAAATATTCATAATTATTTGATTGATAAGTATTATTAGAAATTACATTTTAAAGCATGATCTCCATTAATTAGCATAACTGCATAAATCACGAATTCTTCAGATTGAAGGTCATTTATAATCTGAACAGGGTATGGGTATTTCATAAATAAGTCCTCGAAAGTTCTTCATTAAAACAAAAATGAATAAAATTAACTATAACAATTTTCAATATTTTTAGAAAAAAAACTTTTGTTCAAAATAAAGGGAAAATGGACCAAAAATGCTTATTTAAAATATATTAATCAGAGTTAATTAATATGTTGAATGAAGTTTCACTCCTAAGTTGGAGAGTTAAGACATATTGGGGGAAAAAAAATCAAAATTTTTATTGCGTTCTTGACCTTGGAATTAAACTAAGAATCTAACGTCATCTCATATCAAGGTTGATTTTGAAGAAAAATTAAAATATAAAATTATTTTTATCCTTTTTCATGATAATAAATTATCATTTATTAAGTATTTAAAATTTGTTTTAATTTCCTAATTTAACACAAAACGTACAATCATTAATTGAAAATGTTCACTGTCTATGATATTAATTTATATTACGTTATTAGCTTAAAATTTATGTGCATTGTCATCAAACATTTTAAGTGTTTATTAACTATTGCTATTACTCATATGTTTTGTCAATAATGCACATTTGTATGCAGTATCGCATTTTCTCAAATGTAGCGTTTCACGAGCTCCTAAACAACGACAAAAGCAAGTTTTTGATTGTTGCTGTCATTAAAAGAAATTGACTTTGCCGAAGTAAATAAATTGAGTGCAGTTTTAGCCAAACAATCTGTGCCCAAAACTAAATTTCGGTGTCCTCTATGGCCATCAAGTACTTTCATATTATATCATTCATCATATTGAACGACTGGTATCCAAAATAACTTTTGTTTTGGATAAAATGTACTATTACGTGGAAATATTATTGTTGATTTCATTAGGGCAAGAAATCACGATAGAATTAAGTGTTCTAAAAGAAACAGGAAATATGTAATCTATGGTAATTAAAAGATAAAACTGAAAGTATCAATAAAACTCATCGTTAGACTAATAATATTATTTCTTTAAAAATAACTATTTCAGAGAGCTGAAATAAAATGTTTGAGTTACAGTAAGAAATTCATTATTTTGGAAGTGACTATATTAATTATCTTTGATACTTATCAAGAAATTGTAAATGCTTATAGGCCATAATAATGATGTTTGCTACTATAATATTTCATAATAAATGTTTTCTTTGTTCATTTATTGTACATGAAATTTTCCAAATGATGATGAATCATGTTTTGCTAGCGTTTTCGATATCAAAATAAGAATAATAATAAATTCATATTAAATCGATTATACTTTACGGTAAAAAAATTCGATATACTAATTTGAGATAGTTCTCTTTAAGTGCAGCAGGAAGAAAATTCAGTAAATTTTTACTGTTAGTAATTTTATTGATTGTTTTAGAAATAGATAAGAATTAGCAATTAATAAGATATGTTAATATATAAAAAATAAAACCTATTCGTACATTTTACAAGCAATTCGGATAAAAAATACACTGTTATAAATGAACATTATTGGAAACAATATGTATTGATATATCTTTCTTACAAAAATATTTTCGAGTCAGAGTTAACAATTGCTTTAATCTACGAAATTAAAATTCGAAATTTTATAAATCTATAAAGGGAATGCAACAAAGAAATGTAAAAAGTGATTATTTTGATGATTAATCCCCCATTAAAGCTTCTACTTAATATGTCTTTTTGACAAAGAATTATAAATCGTTTGAATGATGCCCATTCGTATATATTTAAAAGTTTTTAAGAATACATTTGAGAGGCTGAATCTCTCTTACTTTTCTGCTATAACACATTTAATTTCGAATTAACGCATTAGCTTCTGAATACCTCATTAGCTCATTGAAAATAGTTTCAGATATAAGTGGTGAGATGTTACAAAATGGTTTTTGTTTCAGAAAAACGAATAGCCCGATTTAGTAAAATTACTTCTTCCCTCCAATAATTTATCTGCTAAAATCAAAGATTTCGATTGAAGGATAGGTAATTTTTCTCTAAATATGTTCTACATTGTAATCATAATTAGCTCACAAAAAGAAAGAAAAGGATGAGAAAATAATGAATGTATAATAAGTGATGATAGTCGTTGAAATGAAGGTCACTTTTTTTCATTCTTTAACTCCTCCTGAAGATGCCTCAGGTGAGATGTCCCAACTGTTATTTTAAGCAACCTTCAGACAAGTGAAAGGTAGACTGTGAATGTCAAATAACGTCTTGATTTGCATATGTCTTTGAAGGGCATGGTTACACAAGGATATCAGAAAATCACAATAGTACTAGAGAATATGTATGTTTCTAGGATGCTCTTTAATAGACTTTTGTTAGTAAGAGTAAGTTTATCTGAATGTTTCCCGAAGAATTCCTGATTTAATTAATTACGCAATAGATAAGAATCATGCTTTTCACATAGCATGACAAATGATAAAGGTCGAAAAAATATTTGCAAAAGTAAATAGGCATTGTAAATAAATTGTTGATTCTGAGATTCGATAATTTTACATATATATGAATTAAACATTTTTTGATCTCACGAATCACTTTTTAAGCTTTAAATTCAAAAAAAGCAAAAGAAATTTTTCTAGAGATTACAGTTAAGTAGAATTTAACTTGATAATAGGTATGAGGTATATTATATAGAGTCAACAAAAATAACAAAAAGTAATATCTATACATTTAAATTATTATTGTTATTGTTACTTTCATTTTTAATCACAGAATTGTTTGTGGAATTTCTGGCTAAATGACCTGAATGCATATATTCAATAAAACATATTGGTTTCCCTTCTTGTCAAGTATGAATGCTGTCATCAGAGAGCTGCTCATGATATTATGTAAAATTTTGGCCTGATAGGTTTGAATTAAAATTTTCATTATGTGCTAGTACTTTAATTTAAATAAAATCTTTCAGGTATTACATGCATTTATTGTTTGATTTTTGCATTGATTATGAAGAAAATACTTCAAAAATTGAATTTATCGAAATTATTACTAAAATAATACAAAAATGTACATTTTTGGTCGCATATAACGTTTTAACTTCTCCCCAAATAAACGTTAAAAAATCTCATTGAAAGCATATGATATTTATTTTTGTTTTAGGTTAGTGAAAATTTGACTATGATAGTATTCTTATGGAAAGTGATGAAAAGTGCATATAAAATTTCACAGCTTTTGCAGGTACAGGAGGATCTTTTTTTTTTTTCTCTTTTTTGCTTCTGTTTGAAGCAAAATCGAATTTATGCATTAGTTTCAATTTAATTTAATTTAATTAATTATTAAATTAATAAATTTAAGATTACTACATTTTAGCTTAATGTTATTTTTAAAATTAAATACTATTTATTTCTTGTTTAGAGAGTTATGTTAAAATACATTGATCAGATAAATAATGGAATAACACATGTAAATAAAAATTATTACTTTAATTATAGAATTGTAACTCGTTGTATAAACAATATAAAACATTACTTAAAAATTTGGTAGTATAATATAATTATAAAACATACTTTTCAGGCAAAACAACTGAAAATTTGAAATTAAATTGGAAATGTTGCATTTCTTTCTCTTTGGATGAAGCATTACAAATATTTATTTTTGTAATCTTATTATTTTCCAAACATAATTTTTATTTTAATAATTACCTTTTTCATGCGAAGGGAAAATGAAATTTATGCAAAATAGCTTTATCTCATCTTTTAATTATTTTTAATCATCATTGATTCAGATATTTTTTTGTATATGTCTAAATGGGAATATATTTTACATTTAACTTCTTTCAAACTTTTATTTAATTCAGATACATTTTACAAAAATTACCACTTGAGCTTAAAACTGGTTTAATTTTGCAGTCAATTGATTCTATAAGATGTTTTTAGGTATGCAATAATTACTTTTAATCGGGACATATTTTATCTCAATTAATTATAAAACTACAATACATTACTTTTATTCCATAAACACGAGTTCCTGTCACAATTTTGATTTATTTTAATATTTTGATGTAGTGAAATTTGCTTCAATTAATTTTGAAGTATACCAATACATTTTCATAAATTATATTAGATTTTAAAATGCAAAAATATAAGAATTTAGGAAACATATCAAAGATATTACACTGACTATTATTTTAATATGGATTACACTGAATTTCCGTTAAACTCATTTTTATTTTATTCTAAAAAAATGAGAGAGATTAACAGATTCTCTAAATAAAACAGTAGTAACCTGATTATATAATTTTTTAGATTCAAAATTGCCCTAGCAATTTAATAACAAATGACAATACTTCATATAACGAAACTGATTTTATTCAAAAGTTACAATTTAAAAAGTCGAGAAATTACAACAAAAAGTAAACTGGCTTTAAAGAATTTTTCTTGTAGTTAGACGAAATAGTCAGAAATAAAGAGAAGAAATATGAATCAAGTCCATTTTTAAATATTCGGTCCTGTCCTTTGGTTCTGAAAAAAAGAAGTATTCGTATTCAAGTAATGGTTACAAATAAAGATTAAATATTTTACTATGCAATGAAAAACTGAACAATTTATTTTTTGATATTATTATGAACAAATAAAATTCTGTATACATTTCTTAAATTGTTTTATTACATTTTTTTAAATGATTAAGCTTAAAGTAATGTTGAGTAACACGAAAAATATTTTAAATTAATAAAATATAAAATTTTCAAAAAATTTGCGAGCAAAGTTTCTATGAAGGAAATTTTGAAACTCACAGAAAAATAATCTAAGAGTTTGAAAGGGCTGATTGAAACACGATTCACCTTATAGTGCTATTAGAAACATTGCAATGTATTGTAAAATGTCGAAATAATATTTAAATATGTGGAGTTAATGTACCTATTATTTTGAAAAGAAAAAAAAATAAAGTTCATTGAATAAAGCACACATAATTCTTTAAAATTATTTGTTAAAAAAATTATTATTATTTCCCTTTTACTCGGAAAGAAAAGAAATTACAAGATAAATAAATTATATATATAGTGAGTTTTTTAAAAGTGTAATGTAAAAATAAAACGTAAGACTAAATGTTAATACAGAAATGTAATATAAGCAAATTTTCTGATTTCGCTAAATAAATTTTCTAACATTTCAAACTGTAGCAAATTCTTCAACTTATTTATCTAAAACACAGCAAAAAATAAATAAATAATTTACGTTTTTGTCAGTTATCGCTCAGTACCAGTTGTTACCGTAATACCCACGGTTTGGGTTCCAACCCTGTTGTGAGTTCCAGTTGTAGGGATAAGAGCCTCCGGGGCTGTTCCAAGATCTGTAGCGCCATTGGGCCATGCAGCAAGCGACCAACACCAAAACAAGTAAGAGAGCAAACTGAAAAATATTTATGTAATTAAAATTTTGAGCCATTTATCGGATTTTTAATCATTTAAATTGAAGTCGGCATTCAATGTTTAGAATACTGCATTTAGAAAACGTACAATTTGATATGTTCGTATTCTATTCTATCCATAATCAAAAACTCTATTTATTTATCATACATTTAATTTGGAAAATTTATCATTTTCATTACTTCATCACTTATTCTTCATTTTATATTTTGTAAATGATTTTATTGCGTTCAATCAATTCTATTTCATACAATGAACCTATGTTCATTTCCCAAAATTGTTTATGTAAATTTACGAAAACTGAGGTAAAAAGCATTTTATAGTTAAATTTATAATGAATCTCTTGAGTTGAAAGGAGATAATGATTATGTGAATTTATTTGCTTCTTGGGAGAAATTCCACCAAACAGTTTCGTTTCTTTATGAGACTTTAATTTTTAATATGGAGTTCATCGATTTATACTTAAGATGATATCTCTTCTTACGAATTTTATTACAAAACCTGTATATCTTACCTTATTTAGATATATATTATATTTATTTTAAATCGTGGCATTTTTTTATTCCTCAAGAAGAAAATCTGTGAAATCATTTTCAGTAAAACGAATTATTTTGTGAGTTTGATTTCCCTGCTATAAAATACGAAAGAATAAGATCTATCTCCTATAAATAGAGCAATATCTTCTTCTAAACAAAAATTTGGTTGGAATTTGCTTTTTAAAATGGAAATAATACGAAAATATTCATGTTATTAATCGTCCTTTTAGAATTTTACGATTTTGGATTCAAGAATATACTTATTTATGAAATCCTTTTGAATAGGTGTGTGCAATGTGTGATTTTCTTGAAGTTTTAAAGTTACATATCATTTTTAAATGAATTAATAAAATTGATTTAGTCTTGTGCAAATACACTTAAGGATTTAAAGGGAAGCATTATCATTGAAGAAATTTCTTGATTATTACGTGTACTCATAAAGTTTAATAGAAGAGTCTTATGATTAAAAAATACAGTATTATTTTAAAATGTTATTTTATAAAAAAAAGTATAAGAAATAATAAATTAAACAGTAAGCTGAACTTAAATTTTTGCATATTTGATTCGAATTAAAAAGTAGAAAAAATTGTATTAAATATAACAAAAAGATTCATAGATCAAACTTTTAACATCCTTATGGGAAAATCTAGATTACAATTATGTTTAATGAAAGACAGAAAGTGAATTCAAAGTAAAATGAACTATTATCGGCTGGGTATGAAAAATTTAGCAAAATTGCTTTGAGAATAACAGGAAACTAAATAGGGTTTTTAAAAAAAACAGTAGAAAATCATATCAATTAAATGTTAATAGAAATAATAGTCGAGAAATAACTAATTTTTTTACATTTGGAAGTCTTATTTGAACACCAATATTTAAAAATGAAGTTTTATCAAATGCTGTTAGGAAATTTAATTAAAAGTAATGTATATGATAATTAATATGAAAATTCAAATCAAAACGCTATAATGTTTTATGTACTTAAATGAGGTAAACACGATAAAAGTATTTTAATGTTTCGAGAACACTCACAAAGAAAAATATATGCTAAACATTTAGCGATATAATCCTATTTATAATACCAAAAAATCACGAGATACACTTAATAGACATATGGACCAAAAACAATTAAAATTGGTATTATGTACTCAAAATTTGAAACACACCAACTAAAATATAGGTGACTCAATCTTCCCATTGACTGGAATAAAAAACTGTTAGGAATTCAACTTTTTCGAAATAAATTTATGAATAAATCCTGAAATAATTTAATAAAAGAACAAATGAATCTTTTTTTCCAAAGCGCAACGGTTCAAAGTTAATATCACGCAATCAAAATTGATTAAGCTTTATATGTTGTTGGAACGATACCTTTAAAGATGAGATTCTGACGAATTTTTTGTTTACCTTCTGGGTAACTGAACTTACTGTGTAAATTTGTTAATACTGTTCGTTTTTTATGTTTTCGCCTATTTCAAACCTAATGCATTTACAGTTTTTAAAATTACATTTTCTGAACTGATATGTATAAAAACTGATACAAAGAATTTTATGAACTGATATGTATATTTTGTAAATATAACCTTCGAAATTAATCTAAGCGGATCTTATTAGTTTGAAAGAGACTACCCAGTAAGGACTGCATAATGCTTTCTTTCAAAACACGGACATTTCGCATTAGCAGGTGCAGCAAAAATTCAATCAAAACAATTTTTCTTTAAGTTGGAACTCTTTTTTTTATTTTCTGGTAGAGAATTTAAGGGTTTATTAGTTTTAAATTTAAAATAATATCCACAAGGAATTCAGAGATAGTTCTGGTTCAAAAAAATCATTAAAAAGGAAACTTACCAGATAGTTCATTTTGACTTCTGAGTTAGATTCTTCGAAATTGCAAGAAGATATAACCATAACAGCGTTGCAGAAGCCTATTTATACCTCCCGGGAAGAACGTGAACTGAAACATTAGAACCTGAAAGAAAGGACAGAAATCGAACCTTTCCAAATTTTCAAGGTGCACAAATCATTTAGTAAGAACTACCGCAACTATTGAAGTGTTAATAAATGTATTATCCTTTACGAGTATTGATAAAAATATTTTAAGGTTTAAGATTTCGCGCTTCTTAAAATATTGCTTTATTTTTCAACTTTAATGATCGTTCAACTGTTACAAATCTTTTATGACTGAAAGTAATAACAGCCGTATAGGATAGTTGTAGTTTCAAGGTGAGAAAAACTTGGAGAAATTCTATATGTTGAGAGATTATTTATTTTAATTTGAAGAAAGAGTTGAATGTTGTCTTTGGTTTCGAATCTAGGAAATTCCTTGTTCAGTGTATCGTAAGAAAGTTAAGGTTTCTTAAATTCTTTTGTAAATATAAACCAATTATTTTTTGTTGTTAAATACATATGAAAATTATTAAAACAATGAACGTATTTTTAATTTTAGAAACACAGTGGAATCGAACTCAGACTGCATTAAAGGGTATTGGAAACAGAAGTATTTACGTGAAGCAAAGCACTATATCTGTTGATTGAAGGTAATTTTTCTATAACTTATCTAAATACGTGGAGCAATTATTAAGGTGCGTATTATTAACGGTTTTCATCGCTGTTTATTATGAAGGAATAATGAGAGAATTTTGTTGTCTTCACAAAGTTATAAATTAACTATGATGTTTCGGATTTTATCTTGAAAATAATTGATGTTTTGGTACCAGAGAAGTTTTTAGTAAAGATTCTTTAACTTAATATTGTCAACTTATAAATTGTTTGTTCCTGCAACTCATCCTAGTTAAAAAAAACTATTTTCTATATTGTGAACACACAAATAGTGTTCAAAATAATTCATATTTAGTCACATAAATGTTGTGGAAAAAGTAGTACTTCAAATCAAAATCGAAATTTTAAAATTAGTATAATAAATATTGAAAATTGCTTTGAATTTTATAATTATTTGTAACGATACCTTTTAAATAAATAGGTATAATTACACTTTTATTTCTGAGTAAATTACTGTCAAGTAGAAAAATTTATCAAAGAGTGTTTTAAATTCTTTAATCTTAATGTTCATTGTAATAAAAATATATTTAAGCTTGAATAAAGCTACAAGTTAAAATAAATGGAGGCCAATTTTGAAGTGACAAAACTGATGTTTATAGAATAAGTAAGGCATGCTATTAATTAATTATGTCAATGTGTAAATAAAATTTGTAAAATATATTGCTTTGTACTTCATTTTACTACATATGAATTGCGCAGAAATGTTTAGAACTGTTCCCTTTTTGTATAAATATCTGTTACGTTATGCAGAGTCGGAGTGTGTGTGTGTTATCAAACTTGAGAGATATCACTTATTATAAATTACTTAAAGGTAAGTGGTAAAGATATTTCATTCCAACAATATTTTTCACCTTTAAAAGTCTATTTAAGTGATGCATTAGCTTCAATATTTTATAAAAGCAGTCTAAACCCTTTAAGTAGCATAAATAAAATTTTCAGAAAACGGTTGTATATAATTGACACAAATAATAATGTAACATTTTTAAATGTTATTATAAATAACATGTCGCAAATAAAAATTAAAATAGCTTTATTTCAGACTTCTAAAATGCTTTACTAATGCAATGTTTGAAAATTTTTTATCTGAAAAACTTTAAGTATTTATTATCACAAAAAATTAAATTTTTTAAAAATATTTTTTACCATATTTTAAATAATGAATCGTCAGTGGACGAATGTTCTATTGAAAATTTTATTATATCAATGTAACGAAATTCAGTGAATATTTGCTGTTAAATGATAAATACGATTCATACGTTTTCTATGTGGTGTACAGTAGATTAATAAAAATTTATCAGTTTCATTATAAAATATTAGTTGCACAGCACACCGAGTAAAGTTATTATTTTTTAATTAAACAATAGTGTGGTGTAATAGCCTAAAATATTTCTTTTATATGGTTAAAATGTATAGAAATTATAGTTTTCTTATTCATATTTTAATGCGGTTAAAAATTTAGGTTATATAAAGAAAGTGTCAACATTTTCGTGATCAATTTATTGACCGGTGTTTCAATAATCGTACACCAAAATAAGTTGCTTTGTAATTTGTCGATAAAGAATTATTTTCTAAAATTTCGAAGTAATTTGGTATATTTTTGAAATACAGGGTTTTCCCATGCATTGCAAGTACATTAAACGAAACACATACACACATATTGCATTCATACTGATAAAATTTATCATTACTTTCTTTACCTTATAATTATTTGATAACTCTTTTTTACATCACTTTCAAAAGACAGACTTTTAGTTCTTCGGTAGTTTAAATGTGAGTCAAATCGCTGATAGTTGTGGTGATGTTAATAAATAAAATTAGAATTAATGTAGCTACAATCTTGAATGAAATAATATTTCGTTAAAATTTTGAAAAAAGATTTTCTATCAGGAAGTAGTTACCGCTTCATTATTCAGAAAAAATTGAATGAAAATAAAAATCTGTTTTTTTTAGGGAATATATTTAGATTAGTTCTCCCAATCTTCAGAAACCTACACAATCTCGATGACACGCCAATGTGTTCCGGATATAACGTAATATTACTTAACAATTACGAACACTTATATTAACTTCATATGCACAATCAAAAGTAAATTTATTGTTTTCTATCAATCTTACATTATTTAATTTAAAATTTAGACACGTTAGAGGGAAAATTTCTGACAGGAGAAATGAATATTCTATGACGTGAAAAAATTTATTTAACTTAAAATATCATAAAGTAAAAGTAATGCAATTTCTGAGAAATTAAAAGGGGGGAATAATAATTGTGAATTCTTGTGATTATAATAAACAGATATTCATCAAGTGTTGATTTTTATCTGTCTTTAGAAATCTGAATCTCGTTTCCAAAACTTTTTTTTGTTGGTTTTAAACCCTTTTCAAGCATCACATTTGAATATTTAATTGAAGTGAGAAAATAAATTATTCATTCCATACTCCTTTTCTTAAAAAGCACGTTTATAAAAACTGCTTTATTTTTTCACTTGATGAAAAGGAAAAATACACTGAGATTATTAAAATTGTTCTTTATAACAGGAATTTTAAATTCTATATTTTTAATTTATTGCTTAATTACTGTACCTTACCACGCTATTGTGATAAATATTCATTTCTAATTCTGTGAAAGATTTACTCTTTGAATTATAAATATAAGATTTTTTTCTAAAAAAAATGTGTTTGTTGTCAGCAGAATTTCAGATATTTGAACTTTCTGCCGCTAAATATGTTTAACATCCTGTAACAACAACGAAAATGCAAATGATCTCTAATTCAAAATATTAACTTGTATACATTAGGAACTCACACATTTTAATTATTTCAAACTTGTTAACTGTTAAATAGAGAAACAAATACAATTCATATTTTGCCCTTAGTGACAAAATACGAATTAATGTTTTATCTTAAATCCTTCAATCTCTTTTTCCAAAAAAGGTGCGATTTCAAAATAATTCAGATAGTGTTTTATATATGGAATTGTAGATTACTCATTAAATTTTAATTGATAAATTTAGCAAGAGTTTTTTCCATAAAATTATTTCTGCTGTTAAAATACCTACAGATTTTCAAATGCTAATAAAGTTAATGGAAAATGTTAAATACATTTAGATCCAACTTGTCATCAACAATAAATAAAATGAAAAGTTATATGCAAAGTTTTGCAAAGAATAGATTTAGCCTCCCAAGGTGCGCTTTCTTATAATTATTATTAAATTACTCAATTAAATATTAGAATTAAAGTAAATGATGAAATATCGAGAAATGGACCATAGTACACTTTTCCGATATTAAAATTAAAAGAAAAGATATATTATTATATTTAAGCTAAATGTAATTAGAATTAAAACGATAAATTATTAAACTGAATATTATATCAGCTACATATAATTAAAATTGAAGCAAACTATAAGAAATCGAAAAGTTATCTGATACCCCAAAAGTAATCCAACTAAAACAATAGCCCTTTGAGTGGCAAACAAGATATTGTGATACATTTATAAATGCAGTATTTAAGTTTTTATTTGTCAATTAAGGAGTAATGTATTTAGAAAAATGAAGATTATATACATATATATTTAATGAATTATTTGTTTCAATAGAAGAGTAAAATGAGTTTCGAAATTATTGAGTTATTTGTAAATTGATGTAAAAAGAAAAACAATCTCATCTCAAAAATGTTTTGGTGATTAAAGTTTGAAATCATTAGCTTTCAGTGAATCAGTATTTTACACCGTTGTAAGCCTAACTTAGTATTATACAGCTTTTAATGCGTTTCTTAATGCTAACTTTAATGTTATATTATCTAATGTAAGCTTTGCTATATTAATGGATTAAACATAAGAGTTTCAAACAATAATATTTAAGAACAATTACCAAAACCTGAATCATATAATTCTAGATAAAAAAAAGTAATAAACATTTTTCTTTTATTATAAAACTTCTACGAATCACTTTAGAGGTAAACTCTAGTAATTAAATTCACATTTTTATTCACTCATGTAATAAATTTCATTAGATAAATTGAGAGGTATCATTTCTCAAAAAATGAATAAATCGAACTTCAAAAGAAAAACTGATAAAGTATGTGATTTCTTAAATTTAAAAAGAATACTTAGAAATAAGTTAGTTAAATTTTATACCATCTTTGCCTAAAACCCTTCATAAGAAACATAATTGAAAAGAAAATTTTCTGCACAATTTTATTACAGCACGAAAATGAAATCACGTAAAATTTAAAAACACTTAATAAGTAGATGTGTGAATATTTCTAACATTCATAATATCGATATTTCTTCTGTACAAGTGAGTACGTACGTTGTACTCTTATGTGTCTGTGTGAATCATACACAGAGAGATTTAACCTGCGAAACAAAGAGAATAAATATGAAATCATTTTGATAATTAGGTATAATATTTACGGTGGAGAATAAATGTGTAAACAATTTGTCAAAAAGACTATATTTTGAAAATTTTTGGATATTTTGTTGGCAAGTATAGCAAAAAGAATTAGCCAGAGCTTCGAATAGTTTAAAATTATTTCAAATGATATTTTTACAAATTTTTGAAATCATTTCTATAACGAAGAGCTTCTTTTCTTAAATGTATTAAAACTCAAAACTTTATTATTTGAATTGAATCGAATAACTACTACATACAGTTGTACATTTATTTTCTAAACTTATTCATTTAAACTGTTTAGATTTGATTTGAAAGAACAAATAGCAACCAAATAAGGAATGTACTTGTTAAATATACCAAGACTGTAGTTCAGCAGCTTGAAATCCTTCAGTAATCATATTTCACTGTTATGTAGCTAGCTAATTATTACTTAGTTATATATTTAAGTTTATTCACTGGTGTTCAAAATTAAGAGAATTTACATATTTTGTAGAATTTCGTGAAAAGAACTGAACGAAATGCAAAAATACTGCTTCGAAACAAAGATCCAAATCTTGTACGTCGCATACGCAAGCGTATGTTACATGTATGTGGGAGGAACTTGTCGAAAAATAGGATTTATAAGCTCGCGTGCCAAAATCCTCATTTCGTTCGCTAGCGCATTTCGCCGAGTTTTTTTTTTTTTTTGCAGCTATTCCTTAAATTAAAATTCAAACAGTAAAAATGTTGAAAAATGTTTGAGTAAAAATGTTAAAACCAGCGTTTAGATGATGGAATTAGGTAGCGAATTGTAGGTAGGCTAGAAGCGGGCCGGTCTTAGGTCCAGATTTGCAGAGAATTCGATTTTACGCCCCACGTCGTGTCCAACTTATAGAAGCAGTTTAAGGATACCGGATCCGTCGAGAGAAAGCCTGGGAAATAACGGCCAGAGAAAATCCCCATTTGTCCATTATAGCGAAGCATAACAGGGATGCTACAGCTTCTTAGGTCTTTCAAGAGCTGTATGCAGACACACGAATCCGACTTTCAAGGATGACTGTTTACTGAAGACTTCATGAGAGAGGAATGTTATGAGAAGCACACCTGTTGTTTGCATTCACTCAGTTCTGCGAGCAGGAACGTCCGCTTAAAACGATGCAGAGATCATAGAGATTGGAGCTTGAATCAGTGGGTGACCGTTCTCTTCACTGATGAGTCCTGGTTCCTCCTAACCAGTGATTTTTGCTATTCTTTCATACGGAGAGAACCAGGGATCCGCTACTTGCCCTCTAATGTCCGAGAAATCGATCATTACGGTAGCGGAGGCTTAATGATCTGGGGAAGCATCATGTTGGATCGACGCACACACCTCCATGCCTTTGAAAGAGGCACTGCGACTCTTGAAAGGTGTAGGGAAGAGGTTTTGGAGCCCTATGTTCGTCTTTTCAGGGGTGTAGTTGGTCCTAATTTCTTTTTAATGGATGACAATGTGAGGTCACATAGAGCTCATTTGATCGACGAATTTCTGGAAAGGGAGGATATTTGCCAGATCTCCAGACTTCAATCCTATACAGTATGCCTGAGACACTCTGGAGAGGGCAATTGTAATTTGCAAGCCCCCTACGAGAACCATCCAAGATCTGAAAACAGCGTTGTTGAACGAGTGGGACCAATTGCCCTAGAAACTCATAAACTCCCTTATTTACTACGCAAAATCAGGGTGCGAGTCCTATATGTCTGTAAGAGGGGACCATACCCCTTATTAATCCATTTTTTTTGTTCTATTCTGCAACTGCTGTTTCATACCTTGCTACTCCGACGAGTGTTACGCAGGATCATCATGAACGTGTATTATAATTGTTGAATTGTTATTTTTTTGTATTATATCAACCCTATGTACACAATAAATTTCATTAATATCTTTCTACTTGTTCTAAAGATAATCGATCAAATAGGAAAATTCTCTTAATTTTTGAACACTAGTGTATTATGTATCTAATTTAAAATATAGAAAATAGTCTTTTATAGTTATATATTGAAGTATGAGTATTTTTCCGTTTATTTAGATTTAAAAATATACTTAAATCTTCTTACTATTAATCTGATCAATAAATATATAAATACATTTATTAGTCGAGTATAAATAGAACATTTTCAAGGGATTTGCATTTTTAAGAATGCGATTGACGTAAAAGACCTATGTTATTAAATCATAAATGGTATTTTAATGGTAAGTTACTTATATAGTGCGATAAACATTTCAAGATGTTTTCGTAACATATGGTACATATTTATGTTTGATTTTCATACATGAATAAATTTATTGTCGTTACATCAGGTAGCATGTAAAATCCCTGAATTTCTAAAAAGTTTTTTTTCTCACTATTCATATCTTCATATAATAATTGGAAATGTTAGAGTTTTTATGGTAACATTTTCATGTATTGGAAAAACTAGCTTAATAATGTAACACTTATTGAAGCAAAATAAATAAATAAATATGAATTTTTCAAAAAGATCACATTTTCCTAAGTCATCTAAAAATTGTCCAATGAATACATTTGCATTGTTTTAAATAAAAAGCAAGTTAGTTATTATTTCTTTTTGTCTTTAGATATCTCGGTTATCAAACAATTATATTTTCATGATTTTAAGATTTTTTCTTGTATATTTTAAGGATTTTATTATACTTTAAAATTTAATTGTATTTTATTATAAATACTTTTTCTTGGTATATTTATTTTCTAACATCTCATTTTTTTAGTCCAAATTATAATTTAACTTTAATTGCGTATACAAGCTTATTATACCACAATTGATTCGGAAATTTGAATTCATTTGTCAATAAAGGAAATTACTACATTGTTGAAAAGATATTTATATATGCAGATATTATAAATCAATCATAGATAATAAGAAAATAAATGTATCTGCCCTTACATTAAAATTTATTGCTGTTAAACTATTGTTTTATAGCATTCGGATTCTTCTACAGCAAGCATCGGTAACCTATGGCGAACGTGCTAAGTTTGGATACGATACAATTCTCAGTGGCACTTTACACTTTTTATAAAGTTATCAGATAAAGATTAATTGCATTGTCTCTCCCTTTTGTGCGTCACGCATTTTCTGTCATTTCCTTCAGTTAATTGCGCCAATCACGAGTATGATTTCAGTCCAAAGTAGAATTTAGTATGATGCACTTCGTGCTTATTGGTAATTTTTAATTTCACGACACATTAGTTTTATTGTGAAAACTTGTATTTTATTTGTTTAATTATTGTGATAATTCATATCTACGTATTTAATCAAATGGCCTCAAAAGAAAGAAAGCTTGCAGTTCGCAGTTTTCAAGACTCTTGAACGAATGATTACGGATTCGAACAACAAAAAGATTGTGCTGTATTCATGTTATGTTCTGGAAAGCATCGAATATTACACTTCAAACATACAAATACATTTTCAAATTAAATATCAGTCAACATTTAAGAATTCCGATGAGAAATATGAAGTTACAAAAAGAGCTGTTCTGTATGTAAGAAAAAAAGTTTCACTTTTGTCAAACAATTGGAACCAAACCTAAAGCGACCGAATGCAATTTCGTAATAGATCATTGTGTAGCTGCCAAAGGCATACCTTTCACAGATGGCGAATATATAAAGGACACATTTTTAAGAAGTGCTGAAATATTGCTTAGTGATTTACCAAATTTACAAAAAATATTTCGAATTCAAGAATAACCGGCTTCTGCGAGCACTTTTGAAAGAAGGATAACTCAAATGGCAGAAAATATAACAACAAAGCAGAATTATGGATTACAAGAAACGTTCGTTTTCCATTGCTTTGATGAAAGTATCGATGGGAATGATGGGATCGATGGGAATGATGCTTGATGGGAATGATGGGATCGATGGGAATGATAGTAATTGTACGATATTGTGATGAGGATCAAATTTATGAAGAATTATGCAGCGTGAATAATTTGTACGGGGCAACTAAGGGACTGGATATTCTTTTTCATTTATAAATTACTTTGAAAGTAAAAAGATTAATATAAATAAAATATTTTGTGTAATTACTACTGAAACTTTTGCAATGATTGGCAAGGAAAGAGGATTTGTCAAACTTTTTAAAAATCATATTAGACATAAGGTATTGATCTTACATTGCATAATGCATTAGAAAAGTTAAGGAGCCAAAATTTATTCGCAGCGCTTAATTTCTGTAATGAAAACTGTAATAAAAACTTAATTTCATAGTGTCTCGTTCTTCATTGGCACATAGGCAACTTAAATCTCTTTTAGAAGAAATGGAAAGTGAATTTATGGACAGCTGTGTCCATTGGCTTAGACGAGATATTGTAATGAATAAGTTTGTGTCATGCATGGAACACATCAAGATTTTTCTTTATGAGAAAGGGAAACGTTTCCTAGAAGTAAACTACAAAGAATGATTCTCAAATTGATGTTCCTGACTAATTTAATGAAACATATCAATGAACTAAACTTAGGAATACAAGGACAGGGCTAAACAACTTGAACTTTTTGAATATTAGTAAGGCTTTGCTTCAAAATTAAATATATTTTCACGTGATATTGATACCAGTACCTACCAATACTTCCCAAATGTTAAATCACTTGCAAATGCATCGAACATAGACAAAAATGAACAAATCTGTAATGAAACTCTTAAAGAGGAATTTTTCAAAAGATGCATAAGCTTTGAATCTTGTATACCAAATCAAACCAGAAGTAATAGATCCATTAATAATCTTCTTCAATTAATCGATTTATGAGTTGATGGAAGTAGATAATTTTGAAAAGAAACTTAACTAACCTCTTTAGAATAACTTGGAAAGCAAAACTTACGGAATCACGAAAAATCTGGAAGATAACTCTAACGATAAATTGACAGCTGTTTTAAATTGCTGGATGTCACTGCCGAATAGATTTAATTGTTTGAACAAAATTACATGTGCCTTGTTTTCCGTTTTTGTTTCTACATATCTATATGAACAAATACTTTTCCCTATGGGGAAAAATATTTTGGGTCCACTGAGAAGTTGCTTAGCAATTTAGAATTCAGAATCATGTGTGGAATTGAAAGTCACAAATTATACCTTTGATATTGCGATATTAAGTAAAGCGTTACAAGGAAAGGTTAGTATTAATATTTTTAATTTTTATTTTCCTGTCATAAAGGAATACTTATATTTTATGTGGTTTATTTTAATTAATATGTTTAAATCATACATAATATATGTTCATTTTTAATTTTTTATTTATGTTGAAAGAATAGTTATATTTCATGTTTATTTTTATGTAAATAAATATCTTTCAGCGATACATAATCAATATATAATAAACCTCTAAGTCTATATTCTTGATCTTTATTCCTTAACTTGGCATCCACTGCCGCAGGAATCGAATTGTCTCAAATATTTCCTACTGAGAGGCATCTAAATCGTATTGGTAGTTTGGTTTGGAACATCACAACTACAAGGTTACCGATCCCTGTTCGACAGCAACATAATAAAGAACAATATCTTGCAAAAGGAGTCCACTATCTTAGTGATTATATATGAAATATGGAGTAAAAATTATGAGAAAGGATTATTTAATTTCTTTCAGCTATTTTACAATTATTTTAAAAATTCATCCAAAATCAGATCAAAGTATTCTGGTTAGTTTCATTAAATAATAAGAACTTAACGAAATTTATTTTTAATAAATATCATAAAATTCATTTGAATATATTATTAATATTCTTTTAAAACTTATTTAAGAGATAATGAGAATACACAATTTTAAATTAAATTAAAATCTTTAAATTTGTTTAAACATAAGGAGAATTCACATTTAAAAATGGTAATATACAGGAGAGAAAATATGAAAATTAAATAAATTTGTGTAAAATGAAAATGTTGGTAGAAAAAAATAGAACAAAATATGAACAGAAATCTTCTTTATTATTTATTCATTTATAGATGTTAAAGATATGTAACTGTATGTAACATTGTTTTTCAATAAACTATAGAGATATTTAAAGATTGACTTGAATAGACTAAGTTGATTTCTTTCGATGAGTTGCTTAATCCGAGTTCAGAGTCCATTTTTCATTGTCCTGAAAAGGAAAAAAAAGTTAATTTTATACTTGATCCAATTATTTCATCAAACAACTTTTTAAAAATAAATATTCACTTATATTTGAGAATTTATTTCGTAAGACTCTGTCTTGAAAAATATAAATTTGGGGAAATAAATGATAGTACGTCCCTTTTCTTTAAATTTGAAAGTTATTTTAATAAATGCATAAATCGTGAATTTACATTTCATCTTGAAAATATTTTACTACTAAAATTATTGAAACACAATTTCTCTCTCTTTATGTAAAACTATGCTCTTTAGCCATTTTATAACATATTCCAACATTTTTGAATTACATATTAATTTTGCTTTATATTTTAGAAATGATTGTGATAATTGTATACCTCAAGGGAATTTCTTTACTTCTTCCACCAGTAGTTAAGGGCTGGGTTGTAGTTTCCATAATAGTTGTGAGCATATGGGTATGCACCATAGTTGTTGTAATAGTAGCCGCCATTGTAGGGCCACTGTGCCATGGCACAAACTACCAAAGCCACCAAGACAAGGAGGAAAACCTATTAATAAAATCCAAAGAATCAGTCTGTTGGTTTACAAATGAAGATCACTTAAAAATAAAATTTTTAAATGAATGTGATACACTTGATAAGCATTAGATATATGTACTTTTTTTTAAGTTTTTGAAGTAGAGTTTTACGTTAGTATCTTAGAAGCAGAGGTCTAAGACTAAAAGTGAAGCACTATCTAAATCTGATTGATGCGAATAGAAAACTGATGATGAACTATTTCCAAATTAAATTTTTTTTCAACTATATAGAATAGGAATTAAAATTACCAACCATAAAGACACTTACAAAGAAATGCTTCTAGTTTAGAAAAAAAGTATTTATTTAAGTCAAAACTAAATAAGCATTGCTTTGTAATAAATATTACTTCGGCATGCTTGTCTTTACTATATGCTCAATGAAATCTTTATTATTACCAACTTATAACTTATATTTACTATTACCAACTTATTGAATATTATCTTTCTCTTCAGAATTATATTTATCATGTGAAACATTTATCAGAACTTATGTCCTTTCATTAGATTATGGGTGTACGCCTTTGAATGCCGTGTAGAAACATACAATTGGGACATTTTACCATTAAAAATAGCTTTATAAATGGAGTACATTTGAATTCTAAATATCTCATCTTACACATTTTTTAACTTTCATGTGAATTATCACTTCTGTTATAAATCCATATTGGTAATATGCATATTTGCGTTCGAATCGAACTTTACAAGATTTTTGTTTACGAATTCTCAGAAATGATTATTTGTAGTGTTTTAGAATTTGCTGTTTAAATAATACATTCGAAAATACTGCTTTTAAATATTTATTTCTTCTGCTTGAGCTAATATTTTTGAGAGAAAATATTTTTCAATACACTAAAATACCATACAATAAGCTTTTTAATCTCTGAGGACCAATTTATAGATAGATTCAGTAGTAAATTTATTGAAAATTAGTCAAAATTTTACAATGAAAGCGTTAATTTACATTCTGTACCATTTAAATGAGAGTAATAATTATTAAAGGATCAACAAGAACAAAGTGAAATCATGACTAACGTAATTAAAGTAACTAATTAAATAAATTAATAAATATTCTACAGCTTGATATCTTCCATTCGACAGCAATTTTATAAATTCAGAGAAAACGTAACCAAATGGATTTCTCATATTTTATAATTAGAGAAGTTAAATAATAGAATCAAGTTTATGGAATGGAAATTCACAGTTTGTAAATCCTGTGATTATTTGAATTGTAAAAATAATCTTCGATTACAGGATTTAATTAATAAAGGATTCCACAACAAATAATAAATAACTATTATTTTGTCAGAAAATTTACAAAATTCGAGCATATCATTACATGTTTTTTTTTTTCTTTGGAAAAGGGATTAAGATAATATACATAAAAATATGATAAGATCTATAAGATAAGATAATTAGAATAAGCATCTATTATTTAGTGCAATACAATAATATATGCTTATCTCTAAAATCAAGAATACTAACATATGTATTTAAAGTACGAAAAATTTATATTTCTATACATCGAGGATGCCTTTTATACATAAATAAGCAAATAAGATATGAAGTTTCAGTTCAAAATTTATTCTTAAGCCTTTAGAAGTCGATTTTTTACACTAAAGTTTGTCTTTTACACCTATTCCTAATTGGATCTCTGAGTCCTCAGGTGGAGTGGTGAGTAAGTTTGCCGAGAGAGATATCAACTTAGAGATGCATCCTCGTCATTTGACTATAATTTAAAATTTCATTTACCAAAAATGCTCTTTTAGATTTTAGCATGAAGTTAATTCTAATCAAATTAAACACTTCAAAGAAATGTAAGAAGCGAAGGAATAAATTATCTTGTTATTAGAAATAACGTTGTTCAGGAAGAAGTTGGAAAAAAAGGTGCAAAATATGTGCTGTTATTTTCTATAATGCTTATCTTAAATCATACTTCATTCGAATTATTCTGAATTATCGCTTGATAAGTTTTTTGTAATCTTCAAAACTTTTTCTAGTTAGCAAGTTACATAATAAATAATAAAAGCTCTGATATTACTGTTGAATTTAAGAAACTCATAATTATAAAAATCCACATTTTTTTGGATACATTTGATTAAAAAATTCAAAGAAATAAGGTAACTCACCAAAGTCTGCATGATGAAAGATTACTTTTCTGTCTGAGGACTGGAAAGTATACTTTAACTATTTTCATCCTGGCTTTTTATACTAAAATTTGGAATAAATAAAACAACAATGTAACATAAAAAAGTTTTAATGTGAAGGTTAAGTGTCTTCCGATTATGGAGAAACTTGCAAAGAAAATTTTCCGTCCCACAGGGCGTGGTATCATAATGAGAGAAAAGTTCACCTTGAGTTTGTCACATATCAACTTTGGATGCAGTTTGTTTTTTACAATCATTTTGGTTATTCCGTATACATTTAACAGATGCTTTTCAAAAGAGCATCTCAAAAATATTATTCAGTTAATTAATGCTTTAATTACATTGATACAGTTTTGATAATCGTATTTTGTTGGTCTTCATTAATCATTTTTGCAGGAAATATAATTTATAAATATACTAAATACATTCCAAGAAAAGAATTTAAAATTCGTTAACATGATTCTCCTTTTCACTACATTCATACTGTTTTAATTATCATACCGTTATTGAATCTTTCATTTACTACAAGAAATAAATTAATAAAAGATATTAAAAAAGTAATTAAATATTAAAGGGTACATATACAGTGACATATTATTTTTATGCAAATTAATTTAAAAATAAAATATAATTTCCGATAGAATTATTTTAAACGTTAAATAAAATACATTATAAGGTAAGATACTATCTTATTAAAATATTAATTAAGAATTGCAAGTGTATAATAAAAAAATTCACTTTATTTTAAAAAAAAAATATTTTTTTTTCATGAAATAATTTTTTTTTCATGAAATAATTTTTTTTTCGAAAAGAAATATTCAATTGCTTTAAAACAATTAAACTATTTTTATGCAGCAAAAAAATTTCTTATTTCGTTATTTTTATTTATTTTCGATTACATACATGTGACAAAGGAAATTGAAGAAATTTTGAAATACAAATCTTGGGATACATTAAAATTTTGAAAGTTTAAGCAAATTTGACAATGATGTGACATCAATATTTATGTGTGTATTTTTATATAATATATTATTTATCGGTAAAATATATAATCATGTCTATTACTTCAGTTCAAAATGTACATCTTTATTTCTATTACTTCAAAAAAGTGTTTGTAAGTTTTTTGAAATTTTTATATTTATTTTTTAGATATAAAAAGAAGAAGTAGCAAAACTCCTAAAACAAATACATATTATAGACGGTAATCGCGTTACTGCGATTTTAACCAAAACATTCGAGTAATTAAGAAATGAGAATAAAAATTCAGTTGTTGAAATTTGTTTTTGTCATTTCGTACAAGAAATTTTACCTCATTTGGATGATATCTCATCTTTTTAAAATTTTATTCAAGTATTTTAAAACCATTTGACATGATCTTAAATGATTTTCTCTGGTCTTCATTAATGTGGAAGAAATGTTTGATTATTGTTTCAAATGTAAGAAAAATTGGAACAAATGAATAGTAAGCTCTTTCCGAGTAAGTCCAAATTTATTCTCTGGGACTCTGTAGTAAATACACTATATTTCTCTTTAACAGGAACAATTAACGCACTCAAACATAAAAATTCTCAATAACACCAATTCAAAGTTCGAGATAATTAAAAGATATTTCCCATTCTTCACTCCACTTAAATTTTATTTTTATTTTGTGTATTCATAGTCTTCAATATGTCTGAGATATTCTTTACAGATCAACTGTATTAGATACACAGTACCAGGAAACTACGAAAGTTGTGAATCGTTTCTGAATGGTGCTATTCTTTAACTGTTCTTTTTTTCCTCTGGATCAATTTTAAAACTTTCTGTCGATATGATATGCCCAAGGTAGATAACTTCCCATTTAAAAAATAGATATTTTTAGGACTGATATTTAGATCAGTATCTTTCAATTTCTGGAAAACTCTACGAAGGTTGCTGAGATGTTCTTCGATCGACGTCCACGATAATAATATCGTCGATATAAACAGTCGACATACGATCTCTTTGTTCTTTTCTATTATAATTCTAGCATCTAAGCACCATTTGACGACAAGGAGCATCCAATTTCTTTAGTTGCTCCTTAATTTAATTTAATCTTCTTTCTGATTTCTGGTGTATGGAAAGCTCAGTAGTTTCGTTTGAAGAGTCATCCACGACAGCTGATCTAATTCGTTTGATAATCTTCGATGTGGATTTAGAAATCAAACCCAGCTTTCAAATCTTTAGTTTCAGTCAGTCTGGTCGCCTGTTGCATCTCCATATCCATAATGGTTACTGACAATATATTCGGCTGCTAAAATGTCCCGTACTTCTGTAGGACACATGTAAAAAGCATCTTGCATTAGCCTCTCTATTTCTGCTATTAGTAACTGTTTCCCCGGATTTCTGTCTTTTTGCATTGAATCAGGCCCTGTAGAAGTCCACCAAATGTTCATCACCGAAATGATATAAGAGAGCCTTCTAGATGGACTTCATAGGGTTTTAAGCACTTCAGCAGCTTGACCAAAAGAGCTACTACAAGTTGAGTTGTGCTTCTCCTGTTATCTCAACCATTAGTTAGGGAAACGACTCTGAAGTGTTTCTTGAATGCATCCCAGAAAGTTTGTCCGTTATAGGTAGAAAGTTTGGTCATAGGACGTGATGTAAGTTCCTCTATCCGTGAAGAATTATTAACTGGATGGGTTCTCAGAAATTTCAGGCAATTCTCGAGATCCAGGAGTCAATAATCTATAGAGGGATGGGCATCTAAAATTCCAGACTTTTCCCTTGTCTATTTCTTCCTTTATTTTTTTCCGAAAATCTTGTTGAATGAATTCTTTCCATTTTTTCTTGATCGATCTCTTTTAGTTTACTTAATTCTGCTCGTACTGCTTTCATTTCCACTTCTCTTCCTTTTATTCCCTCTCGTCCGGATTTCATTTCCTGCCTTTACTTCCTGCTGTCCGACCTTAATCAAGTTTATCAAAGCTCTAAATTGCTCCTCCTAGTTTCTTGAAAGGGAGTCACTGGAATTCTTCCCGAATTTCTCATCTGACGCTAAATGTTACACTGCCGTTTTCAAATGCAAGAAAGGGCCACACAATCAATTAGCAGGCTTTTTCAGAGTAAATACAAATTTATAATGAAACCACTTAGCATATGCACCATATTTCCTATTAACAGGAACAATCAACATATGTACATAAAAAGGTTCAATATCACCAATTAAAAAATTCGCACAACCACTGAACACAGTAACTCAAATCGCAATATAGCATTGGCACAAAAAGTGTACGGACAGTTTGTAAACTAAACTGTACACCAACTTATATATATATATATATATATATATATATATATATATATATATATATATATATATATATATATATATATATATATATATATATATCAATATCACGAATGATATTTAAATAGATATTAAATATTTGTTCAATATTAAAAACACATTTCGAATGCATGGCCTAAACGAATAGTCCTTTTTTCATAAGAATAAGGTTGTTTATTGATTCTATCGGAGATAGCGTTACGTACTTTCAGGCTTTAGTAAGGCGCTTCGGCCACCATGAAAATCTCAGATGATCATCAGAGAGGAGTGTATGTGCAAGAGAGGAGAGAATAAGAGCATAAGCGAAAGAAATTTTGTTGTGTAAAGCTATAAGCTGGGATCTTTCAAAATAAACGTCATATAACACGTTTATACAGGATTAGGGATTCTGGGGAAATATCATAATAGCCAAGGAGCCTAATAAGGATTGTTTTGATAGATTTATAATCTTGGGAACGCGAATTTGACCAGTTTTATGAGCGCGTGATCTAATGAATAAAAGGATAATTTGGAAGGATATCAGGAAATAAGAATGAGCTCTTTACTTTTGAATTAGGGAATGGGATAGAATATATAATTAAATTATTATTAAGAGAAATTATTGAATTAATGTTAAATCATTACATATATATATATATATATATATATATATATGCTCCAGAGGCATCAAAAAATGTCGCCAAGGTCACCCTTATCTATCCAGCCTTACTTCCAGGTATACTTTCCTTTTGAGAGTTAAATGGTTTATTGCGAAGTAATTGTTGACCGCACGGATGAAATGGAGTCCAAATTGAAGCGTAACGATATTTACATTCTCAGCTATTCATTGAAGCACTATTAAAGATTTGCTGATGACTGTCATTTAACTGTTTCTATGCTAGTTCAAATAGTTTTCTTCTGTAAATAATATGGAGGTCCCCACAGTTGAGGGACAGGAAGGTAAATGAAAATTGTGCAAGAAAATGCAACTTTTTTATTTATGTAAATATCCCAAATATAATTTTCAGCCTTGGATATTACGTATACTGCATGTTTAAGGGGAAGGGAAATAACCAAAGTGCTTAGAAACTGTAAATTTGTCGAATTAAAAAAAAATCGGAATTTTTTCGCTAAATCTTGATATTAGTTAATGACTATTGCTTAAGTATGAAAAGTACAAATTTGTATCAAGAATTATGACCAGCATAACAAATTTGCTTTGAGGTACATTTAACGATAGGATGAAAAATATTTTTTTGATTATTCAGTACATTATCACATTTTATATTAATGTCATCTCATTTTATTAAGATGGTTGTGGACTCGCGGTTTTGGTCGAGTCACAAATTCAAGCTTTGATGCCACTAAGGATCCACCGCGTAGTCGGGCTGCTGCACGTTAAACCTGTCAAGGCCCAAAATCCTCCCGTTGGCGTAGTGGGAAAGTTAGGAGAGGGGGTTCCAGCTCTGGTATTACTCTAGCCACGTGACCGATATTCAAAATTACTAGGTCCGTCACCAATAGCTCTCGTGCTGCTTCTAGGGCAACGTTAATAAAACCAACAAACCAAATATCATTTTATTAACATCATTTGTAAGTTAAAAATTGTTCATATTAATACTATAAGCACAGAAGCCATCACCATTTGTGGAAAAAGGGTTGAACAGACATGAAATTCTTTGTGAATTATAAAGGTAAATTAATAATTCATAATCAAGAAACAAAAGCAAAATAATCTTTTGTTAATTAATCAATTGAAACGATTAAACAATTTCAAAAATGGGTTAATTGTTGAATTTTAAAATTGGAAATTCATAGTCATTTGGGAGCCAAAATTATTCTATATCGATGTTTTGAAAATTTGTACAGATTCTTATTGTGAGAATTTTCAACATATTCAAGAGGAAATGTAAAATTATCGTCATCTTTCCTCAATGAGTATGTAGAACTTGATCAGAGCTTCTAGTAAATCTATATTAAAAATTTAATCTTTTCTTGGAACAAGGAACAAAGAGAGATGAAAATAATAAATATGTTTAAAAACAAGACGAAAAAATTAATGAATGTATAATACGTGATGTTAGCCCTTGAAAATGAAGGTCACTTTCCCCCTTTGCCTCCTCCTAAAGATATATCCAATGAGATGTCCAACTGTATTATTTTAGTCAACCTTCAGGCTAGGGAAAGGCAAATTATGCATGCAAAATGAGATAACTTATTATCATAAATTCTTAAAAGACAAATATTATTCAAATATTCCAAAGAGAGCTTCTTATTTTTTAAATTTCAATAGTATCATTTAATAACGGAAGCCCCGTCAAATGTTAACATAAATTAAATCTATTATTAAGTTATGATTTAATTTATTCTTTACCTTATTGCATGAAAATAAATATAATTTTTTTCAATGAGGCTTGTATGGTAGCAAACCAATAAATAATGGTTTGAAAAGGTTCTATTTTAAAAAGAACTTTTTGAAAAAAAACTTGAAAACCAAGCATGAAATGTTAAATAAATTATTCAAAAACGTTTTATTTTGTAATCATATAATTTTTATAAAAAAAAAAATTTAGTGATACTTTTTAGTGAGAATCAACTTATTTCTCAGCAGTTGAAGTTAAGATGAATTTTAAACTGAAGGAAATGAATAAAATGTTGAGCTCTCAAATCATTACAGAGTATGAAAATAATCTCTGAACAGTTCTAGATAAATATTTTAGAATAACTATTCAATGCTATCCAAAAACCATACAGGCCATGGTTTTTACCTGATTGCAAATAGCAATTCAGATTTTTGATAAAAAAAATACGAGGGTATTGCAAAAAGTATTTGTATTTGCAGATAGCATCATTAAAGCAAATTATTGTTACCGTTAGATGCTGCCTCTGTTAAATGGAGCCGAAACAAAATTTTTCAGTAATTCAAAAGTTAGTTTTGTTTTGGTAGTAATTTGCTGCCAAATCAAAATTCGACAGCGGCCCCGTCGAGTTGTCAACATCGATAGTAAATGGATGCATCGTTATACACTGGAAAGCAAACAACAATCAAAAAGATTCTTGTGAATCTAAGCCAAAAAAGCGAAGATGTCTCATTAGCCAGAAAAATTATGACGAAGAATTTTTGAGGTGCGAAAGGCGTCATGGTTTCAATTACGAATAACTGACTTAGACAGCTGTCTAATCAGTCATGATGCTTACTAAAAACAAGCAATTTTCGATTTACGAGCGCCATCTCCTGGATTTTCTAAGGATTTAATGCACGATCCACGTAATTCATTATTTAGGTAATTCCTTCATATAAAATATCGAGTTAAGTTATAATATTAATCTTTCCATATCTCATGTATATGTATTTAAAACATGTATGTACATGTATTTAAAAAGAGTATCATCCAAAAGAAATGGGACCTTGTAGCTATAGTGGTAATTATGAAATTTAAATCATTTTTAAAGACTTTACAGATATTAAATCGGTATTTTTTACGTTAGAGTTGTAGACGTTCCGGTTTCAAAGAAAATGTAATAGTTTCTCTTTAACTGTCTCTTAATTTAACGTTTTAAAACTGTCGAACACTTCCAAACACATCACAAGCCATATTTCACATATCATAAGCCACAAGTGTTTTACGAGGTTCAGGTTGAGACTTAATGTACACTACCCTAAAAATCACTTTTTTTTGTCGAAATCACTCAGAAATTGCCCTAGACATTAATATGGAAGTTTTACACTATCAGAATACTTATTACAAATAGTTCTAAAATGCATCCAAATGGCGGCTTTGGAAAAAATTTTCATAATCCTGATAAATTTTGAGATAATTTCTCTTTTTTAGTTCTATGAAATCTAAATGCTCTAAAAACTTTCAGGGGATCTCTTTCTTGTTCTGGGAAATGTTTGCAAGTTTTTTCAATAATAGAAGAGATCATTTTTTTTTCTTTACTAGTGTTCAAAATTTGTCAATTTATTATTCTTGTAAGCTCTATGTTTATAGCTCTAATCCTAGTCAGAGAAAATTATAGCGTATTCTGCGCTATATCTGAACATAGAATTTAATTATAGACTCCTGTTACTCCGTAGCATTGGTGATTGAATTAAAAATCGTAGTATTTTACGAGAGTGCTGTTAAAATACACATGCTTTCCTATACATTACTTTAATCTGTCACGACACAGTCTTGGGAGAAATAGTTAGACAAAATTTTATACTTGCGATCAGCTTTAGATCTAATTTACATTTTTTGTTTAAAAAAATGTGTAATATATTTTTATAATATGCCTTTAGAAATATTGAGAAATAAAAAAGTTTAAATATGCAGATCTCTCTCTTAATTCTGTTTAAATGGAATCTAAAATTTTATTAAAGGATCTGAAAGCCATGTTGAAGCTTGTAATAATTTCTAATTGAAAAAAGACATTTCATTTCCAGAATAATCAATTTCGAATTCTGTAAAATAACTAAAATATGTATCGTCAAACTTCCTGTATTCGTGTATTTGTTATCTGACAAACAATTCAGAACATATAAATACTGTAAAAAAATACATCATTTCATAATTATATCAGGAATAAAAATTAAATGCAAGAGGATCTCTGTGAATAAAATTTATTTTACATGTAGATATATTTCATTACAGGAATTAAGAATCAGCTCTTAATCCCAGTGTAATTTAATTAATGTTTTAAAGTGGATAATTGTGTACATAACTCTCACGGGCTTAATTCCAGAATTTACAATTGATATAAGATGTAGCTGAACTATGGTTTCTCACTTGCCCAGGAATTAAAATTTAATACATGAAAAATTTAGTGAAGTTAACCAAGCAATAGTAAACTATTTTTATAAAAATGTATTAAAGCTAAGTTTTTACTATTTGAAAAGTTAAAATTTTTAATTAGTTCAATTTATCTTAATTATTATAGTGGTGTTGCTTGGAAAAAGCTATTTTATGAGAAATTTAATAACATTAAAAGGTTGGCGCCAGTATGTATTATTATCCTGCTATCTCGTCCATTCTGGTGTTTTTGTAGGTCGTCTAGAGTTTTTCTCTCACGATTGAAAGGGTGTCTTCTGATTGGTCAGTGGATGGGCGGGTTCAGGGAAGAATTGTTTTAAAGATAACTTCGAATGTCGTGGACTTCAAGAAATGCTTCAAGTGAAAAGATGTTTGAAAGATAAATGTACAATGTTTATTTATAATAAACTATTAATTCTAAAAAAAAATTTATTTTACTCAAAAGTCAGTGAGACTTTCTTAAAAGGTTCACAAGTCCACAAAAATTACAAATTCAATCTGCCTCCCTCTCAAATTAAAAAGATTTCGTAGACAATTAAAAAAAAATATAAATTTAACTTAATTTGATGTTTTACATCTAGCTAAAAATAAAAGACTTGTGAAGGAAGAAAAAAAATTATTTCATAATTATGTTAGTAAAATATTCATAAGAAAATATCATTACATTATCTTCCACCCCCATAAATGCTTATATTATGTGACACTTTTGGTTTAGAAAATGAAATTGTTGCAACATAGAAGGGAGGATTCACTGAATGCATTTCGTGAGTATTTCCTTCCTTATTCTTTTTTTTCTTATACATTTAAGGTGTATACGAATTTAAGAAAAGTCACGACTTTAAGAAAAATGCCATCTAGATCAAGTTTTTTTCCTCCCACATACCCATTCTTTTAAGTAAAATGTACTCTTCCTGCAGAAGGTGTCAAAACGAAACGCCTTTCAACCTTCAAATAAGTATATATATATGAGATTAATAAATGTTCTGTGAATTTAGGCTCATCATATCTCAAAAAATAATAAATACATTAAGATAAATATTAATGAAGATTTTGAGGAATTTATTACTAATTTGGCTACTAAATTAAAAATATTTCTTATAGTATATGTAAAATACTTAGTAATTACACAATTATTAGCAAATGTTGTTACTTAAAAATGATTAATAAGCATCTGGAAAAAATAATACGTTTAATGATATTAACTATAGAAAAAAGTTAATTAATGATAGAATAATTGCTCTTTATAAAAAAAACCAGGTTTTCACATTAGCAATATAAAATATCTACATATTTTTATACACTTAAGTATCATAAGGTACGAATTAAATTTTACACAGCAGCGAATGCATTTAATACATATTTTATAAAAGCAAGTAAATCATTACAAACTATTTTGCTACGGGAGAGAGTGGGCTCGGTAGATAATGTTAATAAGACTGTTTTCATTAAAAATAGTTCTGATGTAATTAAATACATAAAAAAACTGAACAATTGACTCTATCCATAGCTTGATACTGAAATTCCTCTTAATTGAATTGATACTCGTAAAGATGATCTCATAAATATATTTGTAGTCGTTTTTTATGAATTATAATATTAATAAAATTATTTCTGAAGAAAAATTTAATTACTTAGTTAATTTGATACTTAATATATATAAATTGCTGTAAATGTGTTTGGGAAGCATATTTTTTTCTGGAATAATTTCGGAACGGAAAAGTTCTTTCGATATTGTTCGTTAGAAACCAGTTTCTTTTCAGAACTGTCTACTCACCTTTTTCAGAACACTTGTGCACTTTTAGGTTTTTGTATACTATAATCTTAAAGGAACTCATTTGATTGTCTTGAGCCAATTATGTTGCCAGGGTTTAAACAATGCGTAAGCATTTCGGAGAAAAATGTGTGTATAAAATTTTTTGTAACAAAGAATTTAATAAATCTAACCATATTCCAGAGAGATGAGCTAGTGTATCTATTAATAAAGCAATTACTGTCATCCATTGGTTTCAATTAACTTTACTTCTAAGCTGCATGAGAGCCATTGGTAATGAACCTAAGGATTTTTTAGCCCTGGTCAAGCGAAGAAGATGACACTTAAGCTGATTCTTCACTCACATAACTTTAAGAGAACACTACCTGATGACTTTGTAGACCAGTTTCATTTAATGTGCAGCAACTACCATAGTCCCTCACTAAAGGCCTGATGTTGAAATTCAACTAGAACCCTCGTCTAAACTTGAAGATCGTTGGTTTTGTAATTTTATCTATTAATATACTTTGGTCCAGTACGATCTGTTCTCACAACAGTTAAAAGGTTTCTAGATTCATTTGTATGGACAAAATTATTAGGATTATTTGCAAGTGCGATGAAAGAAAACGATCATTAAAAAGTGACAAATCTGAATTAGAAAAACGAAGTGGTATGAAATAGTATTAGGATCTTTATTGTCTTAAAAACAAGAGAGTAGACGCTGGCTGCAAAAGATTTCGAAAACTCACCCCACAAGGTTATGAAATCTCTATTAGTATACACTAGGTATTTATTCATATCTTAAATTTATAAATACATCTTAAGTACATATTTCAAATAATAATAATAAAAGCGCGAGTAATATAGAACATTTTATTTTTCTTAAAACACGGGATAATTAATTTGAATATATTTAATTCATAGTCTATCTTTCTCTTTTTTTTCCATATATAGCAGCAACTAGATTCATAAACTATATCATCACAAAGCTTAAACGAATGATGAGTTCCCATCGAGGCGCAGGGGTATCACATTTAATTCTCAATCGAGAGGGCTGTGGTTCAAGCCCGCACGGGGTACATTCTTGTACTGATTGTCTTTATAGAGTAGATAATATGCAGATCGTACAAAATCACGTAAAAAAAAAGTATCATGTCAACGCAACTTGTGCTAGATGTGCGAAATTTGTGCATTATGCCAATACATATGAAAATTCATAAGTGCACCTGAGACAACTACTAAAAGAGATATCCCCACAGGGTTGTATGTTGATGCTCATGGTCAAGGATCGATTTCCCAATTATGAATTTTGTGAAAAGATTCTGCTGTTCGATGAATGTGGGTCCAGGGCTAATTCGGTTGTTCGGTTGTATAGGCAATGTTTCTCTGAAGGCCAGCATCCTTCATGGAAAAGAATTCTAAAAGTTGGGAATTGCTTAAGGGTCACGAAACATAAGAGTCGCAAGACTAGCCGACCTCAAACAGGTGGACCAGCTATGATAGGACTATAGGTAGAACCGGAAGGTATATTAATTATACGCTTTCACATATCCGAACAACAGCACAAGAGAGGTAATTGAAAACTATGGCCTCTCAAAAAGTCGTGTTTGGGAAATCCTAAACAAATTAAGTGTTCATCCATATCAGCCAAGATCTCATCAGACATTACTGGACGGAGATGCTGCGAGATGCTACGAATGAAGCAACTTTGTCACGAATCAGATAGAGGTCCAGTTAACGTTCTAGGCACATACAGCACAGACGGATGAAGCATGTTTTTCGCGGAATGAAGAGTACAATAGACAAAATACCTACTACTAGGTACTGGAAAATCCTATATGCTCAGCCAATGTTTGACGTCAAATGCGGTTTTCGATTAATGTTTAGCGTGGAGTTTAACAACACCAGGCTGAAACAATACCAGGCCCAAAACCCCAGGCCAGGTCTTAATTAGAGCATGTTTACGGGTGCACAAAATTTGTAAATTATACAGGGCGTAATACACGATTTTGTGGAGAACTTGTCGTTGCTTTAACTCCAGAATGTACGGCTCTAACACGACGGCGCGTTTTCTCACAAGATGTCACAAGTAAAATGGAACCTGTGGAGATATTGGGGTTAAAAGTAATCGAGTATGGTAGTTTTGAAAAGTGGCCTCCATGTTTACCACAACTGATTCCAAATGACTCTTTTCTGTGGGGATAACTCAAACAACAGGTATATGCTTCTCTCAACATTGCAAGATCTTCGCCGATGTGTTATGGATGCTTGTGCTAACGTTTCACTCTCTATGCTAAAACGTATGCTTCATGAAGTTCAAAAAAAAAAAAAAAAAAAAAAAAAAAAAGATCCAGATGTATATTGTAGCAGATGGGGAGAAGTTTGAACATTGAAAATAAAGATTTCTTATGGTAACTGATTATTTTTCTCTTTCTAAGATCGTTTCGTAAGTCACAGGGTAAGTAATCCGGAACATACAAATGGGCATTTTCAGGGAATTTTAGAAGGTTACTTAGATTTATATACACGGGATAAGTTTAATTAAGCTAAATTTCAATTTATACCGATCTAAATGCCAATGAAGAAAGCAAAGAGTCTACCAAAGAAGAAACAAAACAGCTACCAAAAAATCGAAGAATAAAAACACTGCTACCAAAAGACAAAAAGCTATCTAGGCATTGGAAAGACCTAGGCATTGGTAGCTTCATTTAATGTCCCTTCGTTATTTTCTTCTCCTTTTATTATAAATCTTATGTATAATAGTCACGAGTAAAGAGTCTACTGTACAGAAAGTCACACAATAAATATAATCAAATTATTCTATTTAGGTATATGAATAATTAAAATGCAATCCCTAACCTTCTCGATCTGTGCATATACTTTTAACATGTTATAATCTTACCTTTAACGTAATAACTAACTACTTATTAGAACGGAACCATTCGGAGGCGAGATTTAGACTTAGTATTACGTGACGGTTCTAATCTTTTAGATCTTTTCTATGTTCATTTCTAAAGCTCTTTGTCCAATGCATGTAAAACACAGATTTCCCACATCGATAATTTCACAGCTGACAATCTCTGCCATCAACCAACTAACTAAACTCTCAACCCTCTTATTAAGCGCTTCATTGCTTATATATGCATCTCCTCAATTACATTCATTACACTTTTATAATTTTAATCTAATCTACATAAGTCAAGTTTTCCCAAAGCGAGAAAGACTTTCTATTCATCTAAATTAATTTAAATTTCCCAAAGAGTTAGTTGAAAAGTATAACACAATAGAGCTCCCCGTCATAAGCGTGTGAGACCTTCTATGGCTCGTGGAAGGGAGAGTTCGTATACAGCAGGAGTATATAAGAAAGTATATATCTAGTGCAAGAGGTTGGGTTAAAGACGGGGTATTTGCGATAAAACGCGGGTTAAAAACTATTTGGCCAAGATGCTGTATACGCTGGAAAATCAAATTGGGTGTTTTTTCGCCAATATAGAGTATGTGTGGTATTTAGGCCTAACACAGCAATCGATATGCACGAAATTTGGTACGAAGAGCCTCGTCGCAAAAAGAGAGCAAAATGGCACAAATCTGGGCGAATACTTATAATCTGGTTCAAATACTTATTTTCTATCTAAATAATTTTTTTTGTAGTTTTATTTGATCTTGGTACATTTTGCATAATTCGCTTGAATCAAAACAAGAAAATCACTATCAATCTGATTTTTCGAAATTTCAATTCTGCTCACAATTTGCTCGTCAACAAGATCAAAGAGTGTTTTACTGGAAACCCGTGCCATAATGTTTCCAAAAGTATAATTAATGAAGCCTTTTATTTTTAAATTAGTTCAAAGACTGGCTCGGAGGGGGGAGTGAATCTTATTTAATTAGATGTTTTGGTTAATCCTGTAAGTATATGTATTTTATTTCTATATGTAACTATATGTATCCTTTGTTCTTTATTGTTATGCTGGAGTTTAAATGAAAATTGGAGACATAGTGACAATCAAAGACATTGACTCAAACATGCGACAACACTGTAAGTACATATAGTTAATATCCTTATTCAACAGTTTTATTCTATTTAGCGATTATGATCTACGTTTAGATATGCACAAGTTTCGGGATTTTTTTTTGTTGCTGAAATTTTATATTAGAATAAACATGGCTTTTCATCTCAACTCTTCATGGCAAACTTCTAAAAAAATTTTAAAAAGTTGTATATTAATTTTATTTCAACATCCCATTTTTTCATCAGTTACATTAAAAAACAAACAAACCTGAACCTTTCCGTAAGCTTAATTTAAAAATCATGATTACCTCTGTTTTAAAAGACGAAGATTAATTACACTCCACTTTTTGTTGTTCTTGTAATGTACATCGCGTTTCATTAAGCCACTTTTCATTATTTTGCCATATTGAAAACAAGTGAAGAGTAAAAACGTTCCTTGCCGATCCGAAGTACCAATGTTAATGATGTTTACGTGTTCATTACATATTAATGATTATCTGTTTGTCTTTGTTATCTGTAATGTATAAAATGGGTCATATCTTTTCAAGTATACTGGTAAACAAGTGAATACATTAGAATTTTAAGTAATTTTTCATTGATTTATATAGCTCTTTTCCGTTGTCTCGTTTTCTTTTGTATTGTATTATAATTCTTTGATATGACTGCGATGTACTTTCCACTTAAAAATTTCAGTTAGATTAATTCGACCGCATACTATAGTTATAGTTTATAAAAAGAAAATTTTAGAATAATTCGATTTTCTAGAGGTGAATATGTGAGATGATTAAAAATAATTTTGCCTCATTCTATAAAACGGTATTCTTTTGTAGCCAAAAACTTAGTCAAGCCAAAGTTCAAACCGAGATCTAGAGTCTTATTTTAACTCGACCAATAACTAGCGGAGTGATGAACTCTGTAGCATATTAAATGGAATTGATTCTCAAAATACTTAAGTAGTATGGCGTGAAATTAAGAATAACCAGTCCCGATGTCATCTATGTTATTTTACCTAGGTTTAGGTTTACTAGGTGTATCGTCAAAAGCTTTCATTTAGATCAGAGCAATTGAAGTAAAAAAAAAAATCGTTAACGTAAGTTGCATAACCTCATAGCTGGAGATGTTTCAAGAATATCAACAAATAATATATATATATATATATATATATATATAACACATGGATCAATAAGTCCCGAGACTGTGCGGTCGTTTTTTTGCGATTTCCTCCTTCAAACGCACCAGCAAGTCAATATAATAATCACTGTTGATCGATTTACCTTTTTCGAGGTAGTCAATGAAAATCACGCCATGCGTATCCCAAAAAACTGACGCCATGACTTTGCCAGCTGACTGCTGCGTTTTCGGACGCTTCGGACGGCTTTCGCCAGCTGTGTTATATATACTATTAAATACGATGTATTTAATATGTTAACTATATATATATATATATATATATACTATTTACTCTTTTCCTACTTTAAATGAATTTATTTCATATTAGTAAAATTTTTTAATAATTTAAAAATTTCCCCAAAATTCATATGAATATTTTTGTTAAATCAGTATAAAAATCTTTTTTTCTTTAAATATGATAGTAAAGCAGAAACGTTTTCAAGTTTTTGTTAGCTCGGTATTACTTTTAATTATTGGAAAAAATGAAGTAAAAAATTAAAAACATTTTTTTTAAATTAGAGGAGTTTTTATT